>CABFOW010007619.1:0-13184 GCA_902141385.1 Timema californicum | reverse complement strand
AAAAGCTCTAAACAACCGCTCCCCCCCCCCCTCCAGGTGTACAGTTACACAAACACTAATTAGTTCCAAATAATTATTTTTTTTGCTCTGTTTGTAAATAAATTGGTATTTACAGTAACGACTATAAATGTTACTAACCTGTAGGTTGTGAGTGAAGGGGAGAAGTAGGGGTATTCCCAGGGAGCTGGTTCATGGGCAGCCCAGATCCCACAGACTTACTTCCTCCCCTCACACCAGAAATGCTCAGATTATCTATGTCAATGTTCAGGCTGCCAGAGTTGGTCCATGTGCTACCAACCTAAACCAAAATAACAACACCATGCAACTGCACAATTGTTAACATTTAGTGGTGTGTGTGAAGCTTTGAAACTTCTGCTTGGCTTCGAAACCAATATCAGCTTCAATTTCACTTTAAAAAAATTCCATTTTCGAAGCTTTGCCAATAAAAATATTGACAGGTAAAATACGCAATGTTAACTTACTGGCATTCTGATCTGTTTTGTTCATCCCAAATTAATAATCGTATGGAAAAAATCTGAAGTAATTGAATTGCATGCTGTGATAATAGCTTGATTTATCAAATTGAAATAAAAGATTACAAACAATTGTGCAATAAAACACTTTTCCGGGTAATTTTAGTGCATAAAGTAATTTTAACTGCCATAGTATAATTTTTTTCAAGAGCAATACAACTAACAAAAAATATTCGAACTCTGATTCGGCTTTGAGAATATTTCATATATTCGATTCGACTTCGCTTTGAATTGAAAAAGTAGATTTCGCATACCCCTATTAACATTCATGTAACCATTAGTCTAAGATTCCGCCTTTAATTATGAGTGAAGAATGACCCAGGGCACTCTTGGATAGCTCAGCAGTAAGAGCCAAAGGTCTTGGGTTCAATTCTAGTATTCAGGTTTCATTTTTTGAGTCAAAGAATATGATATTTAGAGGCGGCTATAACCACCCTTAAGAACTATAACAATTTGGCTTTTCATTACATTAGTCTAAAAAGTCAAGGTCATCAAGCTTACAATAGGTACTAACACATTCCTAATGTGACCAACGAAAAATTCTCTACGAATAACATCATCCATGCGTTTGATAGGTTTACTGCTTCAGACATAAATAATTCATTGGCCAGCGCATCAATCTGGGTACCTGAACCAAGAAGTAGTTAACTTTCAAATAATTAAATGACTTAAAATGGTTTAATTTACTATTCAAACACAAAAATTAGGTGGTGAAGGATACCTCGCACAATAAACTGTATCTACGTAAGCCTGTCAAAATTTTTGAAGAATGCGCCTTTCTAAACAGTATAAATAAAAACTAGAAATCAAGTTAGAGGTTTTGGGAGAATGGGTATTGTAGAAAAACTAATTTATGTCATTTGATAGGTGTTTCCACTTTGATATTTAATCCCTTTAATGAGCCATAGTTTTACTCAAACAATTCTTGCTAAGCCTGGATTTACTAAGTGAAAACAGTATACTATAATGTACAATTCATTAACCCTGTAAGTTGGCAAAATCAAAGGGGTATAACATAATGCAGCTTATAAGATAGGGATATACTGTGATCAATCTAGTTGAGACTTCTACCTTTCAGAGTAAATGGAGTATAATATACCTTTTACATGTTCCTATCTATGTGTCCTACATTCTTTACAATTTTCCATTTTCTCCCTTTTGTTCTTTTGGTTTCCTATTTTAGGAAGTTGCGTTGTGCATTTCACACTCCTTCCTGATGAATTCTGATAGAATGAAACCTAGGTCGGGGGATGGGGCGGTGATAATCGATTTTCTTTAAGAGGCAACCATAGCCTATTTGTCCAATGGCAACAATGTAAAGTTTGAACTGTGTTCTTCTTTTCATTGTAAAAGCCATTGCCTATTCTTTAGAAAATATATATATATATATATATATATATATTAAATTTGGTTCTTTGGGAGTAAAGGATATGGAGCTATTGTTTAAGGAAAACAAAGTTGAAATGAGTTTCCCCAATTATACTTGAATCTTGAATTTCTTGAACCCAACGGAATACAAGTTATGTGAGTGTCTCATTTTTTATAAAACACACAAAGAGTAGAAAGATAAAGGCAAGAAATAAGCAATACTAATAAACTCTTGGTAGTAAGACGCGGTGCTAAATATTATTATTATTATTATTATTAATAAACTCTTATAATAAGCTATTAGTATCAATTTGATTTTATTAAAAATACAAGTTATTGCCAGATGAGATTTCAATGAAAGCACAACCTCTGTAAAACTGTGTGTACATTACCTGGATAGTGGAAGACGAAGTGGTGACCAAGGAAGATTGTTGCTGCAATGTTGGTAATACTGGCTGAAGAGGTGCCATGCCCATAGACTCAGAGAATAAACCTGGTCAACATAGGCTCAACACTTCAGATAAACAAACAATGAGGCAGCACTGTACATTTGGCCGTACACAACATTCAACAAAAGTTTATCTCCCTAGTATTCAATTGTTTTTATGATTCTACCCTAATTTACAAACACATTAACAATCAGTGATTAAACTAAATCTTATTGGTAAATGAAAGCTGGACACAAGAATTGAACCAGGAAATCTGAGTTAGGAATGACCCTGAGCATGAAATGATTATTGGTTATCTGTAGTAAAGTATTAGTGCATTAGCGAAAGGTTCCACGCTTAATTTCGATGTTCAGGTGTTGTTTTTAAATCATGTTTAATTTAACTGTAGGATGTGTTCAAATATAGCTATATCCTTATGAGAGTTAATTACCACCTTCAAAAGCCATCAGATGTGCAAGCAGACTATAAAATTCGTTAAATGACTTAAAATATACTATACATGAGTAATTATGCAATCAATTACAAATAAAGCCCTGGAATAAGGTGGGAGTGTAAGAAATATGAGTTAATGACAGTGTTTTTGCAGTTTTTAATAAACACATTTTTTTAAATAAAAAATCAAATATTGCTCCAGTATAAACATAGTTTAGTTTTGTTCACACAATGATATAAATAGTTCTTGAAAATGTGCCAAGGTTATTGTGAAATTTCATGACAAATTGTACTCTTCATTTAAAAGGCTTCTCATCTAATGCCATGATGCTCATGACAGATATTCAAGAACTGTTTATTTCAACACCATGTAAAGAAAATTAAACATTTTCTACTGGAGATATATTTTATTTATTTATGCCAGAAAAAGTTTTGCTATAAAATCTACTATAGCCAAACTCAACTTTAGTAGGGTTAGTTTACTTTTTAAATTGTGTTTAAAAAGTAAACTCAGTTTATGATGAAAAATAGCAGTCTTACCTCGATGGATTGCACTTTGGCATAGCTTATAAGATATGGCCATAGAGTAATCTGAGAAGGTAAGACTGCTTCATTTTAGAATAAACAAAATATAAATTGAACACTTTTGCACCAAGTTAGGCTTGAAATTGTCCTGCACTAAGCTATGTGTGTTACACCAGTATTAAGCCTAGTTTATTATGTAACAAGTTGGACCCAACATGTTGGGAGACAACACAGGAAGAAAAGTAAGCTGTGTTTATTGTCGCCAACTTGTTTGACCAATATCCTGTGTTCTCCCCCTTTTTTTAATCAGTCTACACATTTATAGCCATGGATAACGACGTATTACTTGCCGTTCTTCATTTATTGTGTTGACAGGAAGTGTACTCTTGCAGAAAAAAAACGGTGGGGGGTTTGAAGTAATTTTTTGCTAAACTAGACATGGGAATAATGAATGACCTACATTTGCAAAGTAGATTTGATAACTTTGTAGGCATGTCATATGTGGACTTTGAATGCTTGATTACACTTCTGAATCTTCATTTACGTGGTAAAATATAAAGGAAGATTGTTGTGACCCTGGGAGAAAAATTTGCTAAAGCTCTGCATTTTATGGGAGTCTTATCTCTGGCCACAAATTATGTGCGTTGCCAAGGTTAGAGATTGACTTGACCCTCTAGTGCATGTGCAGAACCTCCCAAATTAGCCAACATGTTGGGTTGGTTGTTTATTATCTTCAACAAATGATCCAACACAACTTGTTGGCTCTGACTGGCTCTCCTAACACCAACATCCCCAACAAGTTGTGAATGTGTTTATATTATAACACAACTTGTTGGGATCGTGTTGGCCAACATGTTGTGTTACAATATAAATGAGGCTTTACAAAGATATGTTTTTTATATCTTCTTTCTTTCTCTCTGTCCATCCTCCATTCAACAACATGTGTGCTCTGTTGCTCACCTTAACATTCCAATGGCCAGATTACTTACCCTAATCAAACTGAACCTTTTACAAACAACATTCAGACATGCAGAGAGAAGAGTAGGCAATGAGTCATCCATTGTCAGTCACACAATGGAGCTCAGTAATAGTCTCATACTAGCTCCAATTTCCTGAGCCCTCTTGTCAAGTTCTTGCCTAGTTATATCCATTAAAAGCCCTGCTCTGCTTAAAAATCCGAGTACTCGTGAATCATTAATTTTCATTCTAATAAACAAAAATGTAGCCCAGTAGTAAAAATTTATTTAATTTAGTAACAATTTAAAAATGTCACCTTTCATGGGATTTACACAAGACTTTCTTTATCCTTTTAAGATTTTAGTCAATCTTGACAATCTTAAAATTTAATTAAAATACCTTTACTTAGTATTGATAAAAGAATAAAATAGGTTTTATTAATCAGGCAGAAAATATAGTATAGCCACACATTTTTCAAATGATGGATTAAAGAGCCAAGCTATTATATTTGTTAATTATGGTTATAGCTGCATTTAGAGTTTGATCTCCGGTGCTTCCAGATTTTTTTGAAAGCAGCGAGTCTGTAATGAGGTCAACAGCCAAATGGTTTATTGTGCCGACAACACAAGACCCTATATCTAAAGAAATTAGAATTATCTTCACCAACAGATGGCAACCACTCGACCTTGTTGTCTCGATTGTGGGCTAACGCCATCTAGCTATATATTTTACCCGATACTGTTAATCTTATTATAAACAAAATATAAATTTATATTTTTAGCATGTTAAAAACAATAAATAAATAAATAACATATTTAGTTATTTTTCTTGAAACTTATCTTTAATAAACATACAAAACTCTACACAATGAAATAAATATACAAAGCATTATAGAAAGTTTGTTAGATTTGTTCCAATTTTTTATGCTGTAACCAAGGTTAACGAGTTGGTACTTTATTTCATAATTTTCAGTGCAAATTTGTAGATGGCTTCAAAATTTAAAACTATAAAATAGATTTTTTTTTTAATGCTATAGATTGATTTAACAAAAGAGTTTAAACCAATGTTAAAATAAATGGAATCTGTCTCAATCATATTATGTTGAAAATAATAAGATAAGCCTAATTAGGATTGGCTGGTGAAATATTTTTAGAGCAGAAGAGCAACAACATAAATAAAGTTTTTGTAAGACATGAATGTTTTAGAAAAGAGATTACATCAGACTTTTATTTCCTTTTATATATATATCAGTATTTGGAAAAAGGTACATAGTAGTGAGAAATACAGTAATGAGTTCAGTTAGAATTAGAACAATAAATAACTCTATAGTCCCTTGGTAAAACAGTAATTTAAGTATTTTAGTTCAGTGTTTTCTTAACAAAAGAATATAAACCAAAATGCTGTGGGATTTTTTGTGTGCGCAAAGGCGAATGAATTATGGAGAAACGGTCAAGTTAAACGGTTCCCAGATTTTGAACTTAAATAGTTTTAAATACACTGAAGAGCATGCCAATTAAGCTGCAGGTCATGAATTCACAGTGGTGGTATTCAATGTGCACTACTAGTGTGAATAGATAGACCCTGTTGGGAGGAATGTTGTCTGGAAGGTCATTTTTCCTAACAAAACATTATATATTAGAAATCCAACAAGGAAAAAAGGCCTTTGAGACCACCCTCCCTACCATAAACAGGAAATAGTTAAGATATTAGTCTTGTTACTCTATTTTGTATATAATAAAGTATTACAATAGCATCACAATCACTAACAATGCATCATTTGCCGATATTTATTCACAATATAACATGCTGTGTTCACTAACAAATATTATCCCTCATGAATTCTTGCTCATAAGTCAAGCACCTAAATTTTCATTTAAAAATCGTGTGAATTACATGCGAGTAAATACACTATTGATCTGATCCAAAATTTGTTGCCAAGTAAAGAATGAAAAAAAAACCTCAATCCTGTATTTGGTTTATCAGTTAAATTACCATGTGTTGGCCTATGAACAAAACATTTTAAATGAGAGATAATAAATTGAAGCCACACTTTAAACACAAATTTGCTCTTTCAGGCTTTCTATATAAATGTCTCAATAGGGTATTTGTTTGTAAACTTTTTTTTATAGTGCACATGACTTTTAATTTGCTAGAGCTCTTGATTTATGAAAGTTTGAGCAGTAAAATATGTGATTAGACCATGAAAATAACCACTAACAAACATACATGAAGAGATTACATTAAATTAGGCATATCCTGTACTAATAATACAACTCTGAAAAATGTCATCGCTGTTAACATTCAACATTTTTTAGTGAAAATTACGGGTGTACAAAGCTTTGGAATTTTGATTTGGATTCAAAAGTAAAATTTCAGATTATACAATTACAAAGCTTCACCAATAAAAATATTTTAAGTTAAAATACACATTTATGTTTAATTTTTTTGTCATTTGGTGATGCCCTGTCCATCACAAAATAATTGTTTATATGCCTAGTATCCAGAATAGTTTAATTTATTTGACTTAGACAAAATATGTTAATCATGTTGGCCATACATGCTTTTGTAACTTATTTGTTATGTTGGCAATATAAGATTTCATATTTAATACCTAGACACAGCTTTGGGGATATTTTGTATCATTTTATTTGACTTTGCTTCAAATTGAAAAAGTTAACTTCACGCGCCCCTTGATACACCTTAGCCGAGCAAAGCTGGCAGAATATCCTGCTTTAACATTTGGTCCAATATGGTCAGCACACACGAGGCGAGATGTCGACAGTCACTGTGAGTCTCGTCAGGTCCACTTTCTTTGAGAAGCCAAGCCCTGGCTTCCAATACAAGTTCTTGCAGATCAGACATCAAGCGTAAACGAGGAACACTCATCACCACTGCTCCCACACAAGATGCTACGGCCAGGCGCACTCTGGCCTCGGCGTGGTGTTGCAAACTTAGACAGACCTCAAGCACCTCTGCACCCATTCGTGCACTGGTGGGGGAATTAGTGGCACACATAATTAAAGTGCCCACAGTATGGAGAACATGAACTGTCAAAAGGCAGTCAACATCCGAATAATGTGTCACATCTATTTTGCGGCCAAAACCGCGAAGGAGTGGAAAAAGGAACGAACAAGCCACAGGGGAGAAACGGTTTATTTTCCATGTTGGAGTGTTTTTTGGTGTAGACCTGAACCTTCGGGTGTGACTTTCTATTCGTTCCCGTACAATAGCTTTACTTTTTTCCAACAAACTTTCTTCTTCACACTTATCTTTCCTTAATCGTTTCACTGTGTTTACAGTTGTTTCTTTGCCAAGTAATTCTTTGTTTACCTGGGAGTGGGAATCCCCAAAGTTGGACAATCGCTTAGCTGCCTCAGTGAGTATGTCCAATATAAATAAAAGTTGATTTACTGAATAAGTACCTCTAGCACGATTGAATTCACCTGTCAAAAATTCTGCTGAGTGAGCTGGGTAAGTCACAACAACTGCCACAGATGCTGAAAACCTAAGATTATCAAAGTCATTTATACAAAATTTCTCTTCCAACGAAAGTAGAATGTGTAAAAGCTCTATGCCCAGACTGTTATCATCATTTGAAAGTTCAGAGATAATTAATTGCTCTGCGACTTTCAAGCTTTCAGAAAACCTTTCATAATCCTCCGTTTCAAGTAAGCCATCTCTCAAGTCTCGGAGATACTTTGGCCTTTTTTCTTCTAGTTTATATTCGTCCACTTCATCGTCACTATCTAGTTCTTCTAAACTGTCATTTTCTATTTTATTAGCAGCGCCTTCAAGTATTTTCTCTTTAGTGTCACGTATGTTAATTTGCCCATTGGTTTGTCCAACATTAGGTTCAGAACTATGCAACCCACTCTCTTTAGCCAATTGGAACAACATTTTATCGCCATCACAGAACAAACAAATTTTACTGGAATTATCTTCTTGATCGATAGTTTCATGAATTGTATGGCCATTTTCAGAATAGTTGTTAGATTGAAGTATAGAAGTGGTGCTACTTTTTTCCTCTTCCTCTTTTAGGTTGGTAGCATCCTGATCAACATTAAGATCTTTGAGAAGAGATATTAATTTACTGGTTTTCGGTGATGTTTTACCATAATCAAAGCATAGCTTTGGTCTATCTTCATGTTTCATTACAGAGTGCAGAAAGTTTGTCACCAATTCAGCTGTAACCATGCCAACAGCTCTTACCGCCTCCACTGGAGATTCCAAGTGAACTGGAACTCCATCAAATAATTGTTTCTCGATTTCTTGTCTTTGTACTTTAGTCAATGTTTGGCAGACATGTTTAGTGCAAAGCAACACTCCTTGAGTAACATATACATGCTGTTCTAAGGACGTGTGAGCAAGAGCACTGCGGTCAGACCAAACCGAAATAAGTTTTGTTAGCATGTCTTTCACTAAACTTGGCTGCTCTAAAGCCAAAAAACCCACAAGGTTTTTCAAGAGTGTTGGATTATTCCAATCATGGCAGCTCAATAGGGGTAGCTTGGTGCATAGCACATGTTTCCAGGTTGCCGAGTTTTCCAAAACTCCTCCCAGAAGAAAATAGCAGGTTTGTGGGGTTTTGCAAACCTGAAGTAGCATTGTGGCTGCAGGGTCTACAGCCTGGAACGACAACCCATGGAACACATGCTGACACACTCGTGAGCAAGCCTCATCAGAACTCCAATCCTCTAATATTTTAAAAAGATTCAAAATGCCTGGCGATTTCCGCCCATCGTTAAAAATCACTAAAACCTTACTCAGAAGAATTGAAATGGGCTCAACCACAAAAGATTTACAGCCAAATATAGATGCACCCGAAAGAAATTTTACACACTTTGCAATATGATAACATAAAAGCTTGCAGTATGTTTCTGGTACAAACATCTCTTTTAGATCATTTCTTAGTACATTAGCTACCCTAGTTGGTATAGAAACTAACATGCGAACTACATCTTCCCAATATGTCTCGGTACAACCAGCACTACTCTGCTCCAAAATAGCCGAGACCATTTCATCACTTTTTAATAGTGACTCTAACACATTTACAACAAATTCTATTTTTACACTAGGTCCTTTAGAGTCCTTCAATATGTTTCCAAGAGAGGATATAGCTTCCCAAAACAGTAATGCACCTCCTCCCTCTACCACTAAAAAGTTTTTAGCTACAGCATCTAGGCCTTGTGACATCCACTTGGGAGTAAATTTATCCAGTATGAACCTAGCTAGTGACCCATAATGATCTGCAAGGAACATACTAACATCTGGTGAAGCTAAATCTTGTCCTGCAAATTTTTGTGGGGTGTATGGTCCAGGTAGGATTCTCACGATGACCTCTAAAAGATAACTTAGTTTTTCTGGTTTTGGACACTCCTGGGAAATCAAGCTCTCTAGTTTTGAAGTCAACTCTGTCATCAAAAATGAGGTAGGCCCTTTATTCATCGTGCTCGAATCAGTTGGCAATTGATAATCTTCTGAAGCCATTCCTGTGGCGGGAACTTGCGTAGACTGTTCCTTCATTGTGTCTGCATCAGTTATTGGTGAGTGGTCTATAGAAGCCGGCTCTATGATGAAAACTGAGGTAGGCCCTGTCTTCATTGTGCTCGCATCAGTTTTCAATTGGTAGTCAACAGCTGCAAGGTGGAACAATTCTCGCTGTTGCTTCTCAGTTCAACATAACATACCATGTGTGCATGCTCAAAACACATTTTAAAAATAAATTTGAAAAAAGTCCACACAACACTAAAACCCACCCACTAAATTTGTGTTCATTAGAATTACTACTCTATCCCTCAAATTTTTTTTAAACATATAAAATACTTATAGCCAAACAAAATTAATAGAGTTTAGTTGAATCAACTATTTAACAAATTTGAATTTCCAATTCACCTTTGAATCCTGATTTGAATCTGAATCTTGGAAAATATTATGAACATGAGAGGGATAATATAAAATGAAAATAGTAACTAAATGTTAACTTCGTTTTATTATAATACATTCATTATTATATTCACCCATTCAGTTAAGTGTTAAATTACTTGTCTGGGGCTTGGTTAAGTGTATCCTGCAATTATAAATAGTTTTGAACTATCAAAAAGCAGTATTAAATCTATAAAACAAACTTTACTTGAAAACTTTTTTTTGTGGGTTTGATGCTTGAATTCAAAATTTTCTTGAATATCCTTAAGGATTCAAAGGATTAAAGGATTCAAAGTACCATCCTTAAACATTAGTTACAAATATATTATGTTTGCTACAGCATTAATGTCAGTATTTTCTTTAGCAATTATTTTCAAAGGTTAGTGACAATTATTGAATTATCCACTACAATTGCTTGAGAATAATCGATAATCGTAAATATTACAGGGTGTCTACTGAGTTAGAGAACCAAAAATTAGTGACATATTGGTGACCTTTTTTTGACCACAAAATTCCTTTTGTAATCGGCCAAACATTATATAATGCATATATAGGCATAATGCACTTGCATACAACATTAAACTTTAATTAGATGGCGAATATTAACCTTGTCCTTGGTATCACGGTAAAAACAATCGGGCAACTTGCATTTAGCACATGGCATCAAGAGTAGTGGGTGGCTCGACATTTGGTGCGTTCACTTTGTTATGATGGGGTGGGGGATATATTGTGACTTTATGTCCCAAATTGAAAATTTGTGACTTTTCAGTGACTTTCATGACCTTTTTTCTGTTATTAGCTTTTTTGTGACTTTAGTGACATTCGTGACCCAGTGGACACACTGTATTAAAATGTTAATGGACCACTATTGTATATATACAATCTGAACACTTACTTGTCGAGTTGAAGTTGGGTTCCACCTCGAACGGAGAAGAATGAGCATTGTTTGTCACTAAAGGAGCAGGGGTGGGGACAGAAAAGCCACCCACAAGGTCAGTCAAAAGGTCCGTGCTACCCTGTGCCAAGCCTACAAGAAGAAAATACAGTAACATCAGATTAAAATGCCTGATACATTTAAACTAAGTAAATTGAATATAAAGAAATGTTAAAAATATGTGGATGTTTGGATGGTTTGAAATTTACTTTTTTTTTAGATCAATTTAAGTACACAAAATAAATGGAGATGTGTTGAAGGATATTAATTAAGATTTATTCAAATATTTATAACTTGTGAATCTTAGCACTGTGCATAGTGAGTATCTGTGTGACAATATTATTTTTATCTCAAATACTAAATCCCCATTACCATCATAATATCTCTCTGTAATATCATCTAACTAAAAGTAAAAAAACTGAAAATTAAAAATGCAATAAGTTTATATACAGTAACCCCATGGCTTCTTTGGTGCTGACTGACAGCTTTAAAAAGTTACCAGACCAAATTACGTATCCCTACGCCGAACCAGATGATATGCAAAACCATATGTTTAGCTACTGTCACTTTTGACAGTCAAAATGTAGGTATATACCTAAATGTTGACTGTCAGAAGTCAGCTGTGAGCTATCAGTCAGCACCAAAGAAGCCATGGGGCTACTGTAGTTAGGTTTTCTTTTAAACAAAAATTAAGGACCTTTTTTAAAATCTTAGCTCCTAACTACTACACAAAACTATATACGGTATTATTATTATTATTATTATTTAGCACCGCGTCTTGCTAGCCGTTCGGGTTATACACTACTAATACTACTAATTACGCTAATGGATTAGGAATTGGGAGGGTTGAATTAGAGGAAGTGAACCCACATTTGTGTGGAGGGAGAGTGGAAAACCATTTAGAATAAACCGCCTTCAGTTCACCAGACTGAGATTTGAACCTCGATCTCCCCGTCCTCAGAAGTCGAGCTCAACACGACTAGCGCGTTAGCCAACTACGCCACTGAGGCAGGTTATATACTGTAAATTTTTAGGAAGTTTAATCAAAAGGTTTTACCAACATAATGTGATCTTACTCTTAAAATAAGCAATAATGTTATGATTTAACACCTTCATATGCCCGTTCTTTGAATTGAAGCTTAATATTTTTTTCAAGGTTTCGAAGCTTTGGCACAGCCCTGATTTTAGGTAATGAAGGCTTTTGTGATTACCTTAATCAGGTAAATAGATTAAAGTAGAAATCTAGGGAAAGGGTCAATGTTTTTGCAGTTTTTATAGCAAAAACTTTTTTGGACAAAATAAATAAAATATTTCTTCCTTAGAAATAGAATTGAATTTTCTTCACACGGTGATATTAACAGTTGTTGAATGTCTTTCATGAGCAGAGCGGCATTAGATGGGAAACTTTTTGAACGAAGAGAGAAAATTATCATTCAATTCCAGGACATCCTTGACAAATATTCAAGAAATTTTGATATCAATATGTGAAGAAAATTAAACAATATATTTCTACTGGAATATATATAATTTATTTTCGGAGCAGGCAAAGTGATAGACAACAAAGTTGTTGTACGAGAGGACAAAGTGGTAGAAAGCAAACTGCTAGATACGGACCAAGTGATCGACACGAGCTGGACCATGTGATAGACAACCAACCGGTAGACAAAATGAAAACAAATATTTGGAAGGCTGGGTGGGTCAAGTGACCGACACGACTTGGACCAACTGCTAGACAAGCTAGAGTATAGGAGTACAAAGTGATAGACAACCAACTGACACATTAACAAATTCACTACACCATTGTGTTAGAGATGATACGAAAATATGGGTACATTTTGATATTAATTCAGTGTTTCTACAGGGTTTTTTACTAACAAGAGAGTAAGTTTATTTATTAGAACTACGGGCTTTGTTTATTTAGTTATTTTTCCATCGTGTTTTTCTACCCACTCAGATTATAAGCATATGAACTAATTACGCTTATGGATTAATGATGATAATTTATTTAGACAAAAGTGAACCCACATATGCATGGAGGGAAAATGGAAAACCATTTAGGAAAAA
>CABFOW010007618.1:0-22881 GCA_902141385.1 Timema californicum | reverse complement strand
GCGCATCCGCCTCTGGTATCTAGCATCTGGTATCTGGTTCCATTACCAGCATGGATGAAAGATGTATTATTACTAAAATTCTTGCTTGTAATTTAATAATGATAAACTAATGAAAGGAGTACTAGTTGCTGTGTTGTAGAATTATTTTATTTTGCAGGTCATATGCTGATATAATTAATTTTCTGATAAATTGCTTGTTAAATTCATCTTTCTTTTTAATGATACGGTGCACCACTCAGACTTTCCCTCTTTTTTATCTCAAAATAGACATATTCACTAAAAACTCATAAGATTTTTGAAATGAAATAATATGCATTATTGTAGAAATACGCCACTAAAGAGCACAAATATAATAATATACACTCTTAAAGAAACAGTGGGAAAAAGAAACATCTTTGTCCACTAAATAGCATCACAAGCAATTTTTGCTCGACACCTTGGTCCAGTCGGTAACGTGTCTGTTTATTGAGCTAAGGGTCCCGGGTTTGATTCCTGGCATGGCTGTGAAACTAATCATTGGTGAAATGTGAGTTTACCTTTTCAAACTGAGGTTTCAACGGCCGGGGGCTGGATGTTGTGACTGGTCCAGATTTAAGTTAGTCTATAATTCGTGTGCTGATGCAATCATTCATAACCGCCTCGGTGGTGAAGTTAAATAACGCACAAATTTCGTGTTGGGCTAGACTGCCGAGTACAGGGAGATTGAGGTTCTAATCTAACTAGGATGAAATGGGGGTGGTTTTTACTAAATGGTTTTCTACTCTCCCTCCACGCAAATGTAGGTTCATGTCCTCTATTTCCAACCTTCTCAAATCCTAACCCATAAGAGTATTTAGTACTTAAGCGTATAAATCGATCGGGTAGTAAGACGCGTTACTAAGTATCAGTATTATTATTTAATATTAATATGTAATGGGAGTTAATAAGACCAGTTTTAAATCAGTTTATTGTAAAATCAAATCTGAAAATAAATCTTATCTCCCTAAACGCACTTTTAGGATTACCCAACTAAAAGCGCATAATGTTTTGTTCAATTACACTTGTCCAACACCTTCTCGTGTCTGTATGGAAAATTAAATATCTATTAATTTTAGAAAAGGGGAATAGAATTAAATGTAAAAAACTGTACAGTGAAAACGCTTTCAGTATAAGATTGTTTTACTATAATATAACAATATTTTCATATAATTAATAATTGAAGATTTTGTTAAAAATAAATATTTTTATCACAATAAAAGTGTTTAGTAAAATGAGTGAAATTGTTGACAATACAAAGTATATGAAAAAAATTCTCTTAACTTTACCCAATCACAGCTATAGTTATTAAGTGTTTGGTATAAAAATTATCTACTAAAGTAAAGAAAAAATTCTGATTATTTAGTTTGGATAAGTTTGAAACTAAAATTATTATCAATATCATCAAAAAATAAATACAGTAATAATACAGAAATAAGATTTAACAGAAATTTGATTAAAGTATTTGACAGACAAATTTGGACATTGATATATTTCATAATATTCTGGTCATTTTGATTTCTTTATGTACTAAATCGAGCTTTGAATTTTTTAGCTATAACATCCTTGCTGTATTGGTGAACATCCAGCTTTCATATATTTGCAAGTTCCTTAGTGTACAACCCTAAGCTAACCATGGCAATCATAACTCAGTTATGGCAATTAGTTAAAAAAAACTTAGAAGAAAAATATTACCAAGTCTACAATCTGATTGCACAAACGAACGCAATCACAGGGTGGCCGTCGCGCTCCATTGACAATGCAAATTTTACCTAAACACGATCATAGAAACATGTTTGAAAAAAGATCATCACATTTCAACAATGAGCATAAATTAAATAATAGACTCTGTTACAGAAACATATTAAATATAAAGCATCATTATTATCCTAAGAAGATCATGGTTACCAAGTTATGTTGCATGAATTAGTTATTTTGATTGTTATGTCGCTCCTAGATATGCGATAACAGCTATGTATTTGTAAATCTAACTTTAAGATAGTCTTTAGTTTGTGTATTTATTTACTTTTAGTATAAACTTTTCTCCTCTGCCTTTACAAATTTAATGTCCCAAATGTTTTATTACAATCCAATTTTTATAAAAAGATCCTCTTAGAAAGTAGTTTTTTTGTGCTCAACATCAATATCATTTTCTATTATGCTATTTTTTTTAGCACTGTGCCTTAATATTCGTTCGAGTTTTACGCTTATGTACAACTAATTACGCTATTGTGTTAGGGATGATGGAGGCTTTATAATTATAAAGTGTACCCGCATTTGTAACATGTCGAGTTTTTATAGCTTAGGAAATTTTAGAAGCCCTCCGATTTCCCAGCAGTACATTTTCGAATTCCAAACTTTTAACTTCTATGGTTATGTGGGATGGTCCTTTTATCAAATTGACAAATTTAAATATTCTTTCATGCATTAAAGTATATTTTCTTTGGAAAGATGGCAATTTACTCTCATTTCCAAACCCTTCTGTCCCCCTCACCCTCCTTACCATCACACTCCTTAGCTTCCACACTTCCAATTTGAAATTTTAAGACTTATTTAGTTATTTTATATGATATTTTACGTGGCTACCAAATTTCAACCTAAACACTTTCTAAAGAATGTTATATTTTTGTTGTGTACATTTTAAGTGCTTCCATTTCCTAGGCTTCAATTTTGAAATTCCATTTGTTCAAGAATGTAGGAAACGCGAGAAAATGCCAATGTGTTTGCAATTTTTTTTATCAATTTTTTTTTTTTTTTTGCCAAAACAAATAAATATCGCTGCAATAGAAATATAGAGTTTAATTTTCTTCACTTGGTGATATAAACAGTTGTTGGAATATCTGTAAAGAGCATAGCGTCATTAGATGAGGATTTTTTTAAATGAATTAACGTGAACAATGTATCCCTGTCTAACGACTCACACCTGTTTTATTATTATTTTACATGGCGACATTTCAAGCTTATATCTCTACAAAAATTGTATTTATATAGCTTTGTAAATATTTTGAAGGGATCTTCACTCCCTATTTTCCGAGCCTTTATTTTTAAATTTAATAATTCAGGCCTTAATACTGTTTGAGTTGGTCTATAAACCCACCTGACTTATGTCAATCATCTAAGACTTGTAGAAGTAGTTTAGTCTTTTATGTTTTAAAAATTTGAGACCCTCTATATCATCAGCTTCCCTAGAAATTATTAATATTTAAAAAGTATTTGTGGTTATTTGAAATTATCCCTCTACATTCCTGACAAATTTAAATTTTCTACCTCCTACTTCTACGCCCCTATCGCCCCTCCCTCCCTATTTTCTGTAGTCTCCTTTTGAAATTTAAAATGTTCAGACTTTATAGTTAATGTGGGTGGTCCCTATCTCTGCTTGACGAATTTCAGTTTTATATCACACATAAAAGTAGCTTATCCACTGGTTTTGAAAATTTTAGCTCCCCCCCCCCTCCCAATTTTTATAATTTTCACTTCAAAATTTCAAATTTAAGACTAATTTGACTATCTGAAGCCGTAACTCTACCAGCATGCAATATTTAGACTTTCTACCATACTTAATTTTATTTTATATACTCCTCTTTTTTTATGGACTCCTATTATAAACTTTATAATATTTGGACTTTGGAGTGTTATCTTTGTCTATATGCAGAATTTAATTTTATACCACACTGAGAAGAGGTTGTTTATAATAGTTTTGTAAGTTTTTAACCACTCAACACACTTTTACATCCCCCTTTGAGAAATTTTAAATTATAACTTTTATTTGGATACTTGGAGTTTTATTTCTACCTGTCTTTCAAATTATAATTTCTAACCTCATCTCAAAANGCCCCCCACCCCCTCCTTTCCCTACCATTTATTCAACTCGCACTAAAAATTTCAAATAGTAACATTTATTTGGTTATTTTGAAAGTTCATTCTACCTACTTGCCAAATTTAAATATTCTATCACAGCTAAAAGTTGTTTTTATTTTTATAACCCTTTAGCCCCACCCCCCCAATTGTAGCCAATATGTCCCTTTTATTTACTTATACTTTTTAATTTTCTGCCCCACTGGGAATTAGTGGTTTCTATTAAATTTTTAAATATTTCAGCTCATTTTTCTAACTATCATTTAGAAATTACTATTTTTAAGACTTATTTGGTTATTTGGATTTGGCCTCCTAAATGACTGTTAAATTAACGGTTGTTAGCAGACATAAAAGGTTTATATTCTGTTTGTATCCCCTTCCACATGTCTCAGGGTCGAACTTATTCATAATTATATAATTATTTGGAGCTGTCCCCTTTGTTTTCTGCAAAATTTCAATCTTCTATCACCCTGTCAAGTATTTATTTATATTAGTTTTGGTAGTCTTGAACACACTTTTTACCAAAGCACCTCGGGACCCATCGTGTTAATGCCATACATAAATTAATTTCATATTAGTATTCTGCGACCCGATAAACCCCCATATATTAAATTTCATCTTGATTGGAGGACATAGAATTTACTTCCCCTTTTTTTCCCCTTTAGACCCCTTTAGGTGATTAAATTTGAAAAATCCAAATTATTTCTCACCCAATTCTATAAAGAAACATTCATTTTAAATTTCAAGGCTCTATGTCCACTAGTTAAAAAAATGCACGGTCTGTGAATTTTGAAAACTTTTGAACCCGCTTTTTAATCTCTTACAGGTTGATGAATTTCACAAAATTTGGTCCTTTCTCTGGTCTAAAGCCAAAAATAAACCTTTACTAAAAATTTCATTTGTCCGTGTTTGAAATCATTAAGCTCTGCTAACAAAACCAAAAAATCCCCCACACCATTCATTGTCTCTACAGGCAAACTTAGCCTTGAAGTTTGGAATTCTAAGCAATAATGTCTCATTCCCGTATATCCACACTTGTATTAATATTATTAAATCAATATTTAGTTTAATATAAGAGAGAAAACATAATAAATCCTCATATTTGTTCTCTATACTTCTAATATTTAGATGTATTATTTTAAATAGCAGTTGAAATTGACTATTTGGCCGAAATTAACTTAAGATAAATGTTTTAAATAGATGATTATCCTATGATATTAGTTTTGGTATCCACTAAGTAAGAACAATATTTTAACATGGACGAAACTACAAACAAGCTTATAAGTTGTATAGTATTAACTTGTTTCCATATTATTAAGGTTAATAAACTAGCCTCAATAAATAAATGGTATGGTGCACCACACAGATTTTCTCTCTACTTTGACTAAAAATGGACACATTTACATTCTAGGGACTTTTCAAGAAATACGTAAGGATTTTTTTGGTGGGGTGATCAGTAATTTCTTACGTTTTCGTGGGGGTGGGCATACTACATCTTAACTAAGGATTTTATCAATGTTGATGGTGAGACGAGATCTAAAAAAAAACACTTCTACATATGCGCGGTCAAAAAGGTTTCACCTAGCGATGACAGATGGCGCTGAAGCATATCCTATAGACGTACACAGCTATACATAACTATAAAATGTCATTTATTTATGATGTGCTACACCTAATTTTACTGCGATAAGTATTCTAAATTTCCCATCACCAATCCTTTTGTCTAAAATAATATAATTTACCAAATCGTAAAAAAATTACTTAATATCGGTAAGAAGAGAGGAGGGAACGAAATAGATTACGATCTCGTAAGTAGAAAAATTTTGGGAATAGGAGGAATCAAAATAATTTTTAAAAAAACCTTAAGTAATTTATGGACAGCCCCCTATTGGTTTTATAAAAATATATCTCAAGTAAAGTGTTTTTTTTTAATTTTAATTTTGTTACAACCTTACAATATTGAGTTATTTAGTCTCTCAAATACTTGCAAATATATTATTAAAATTGGCAATATCTGCATATGTAGATTACCCTTAAAATTATATTCATGGGATGATTAGCTTATAATGATAAGCAATGCCCAGATACGAAATTTAATAAAAACCGTTACAGTGGATTACAAAATAGCTTGTTTTCTCTATTTTATACCTTTAATAACCTACCCACAATTATAGGGTAAGATATATAACTACAAAAACTCATCTAGGGAACCTTATAAAACCATATATACTAAGTTTTAGCCTGATCAGTAAAGTGGTGTCGGCTCTAGGCCTAAATGTAGACACACAGATAGACAGCATCGTGTAAAAACACCTTTTCGGTTTCGGGAGATTCACAATTATCATAATTTGGACTTTTTTACAAGCACAGTACTTTTGTCTTTAAGGTGTCGAGAGAAAGTACTCGTAAAATATGTATATTTAAGTAAATATGAGCACAAATCATAGTCTTAGACGCTTCAGTGCTGCAAGCACATTTCTATACATTCTTAAAGCTACTTTCAAATAAAGGCTCAATGACACTATGGAGTAAAATAATCACAATTTAAGAAGCAAAAAGTAGTAAATATTACATTGGCCAACTATGTAAGTTTTTAAATCTATACAGCCATAGTGTCCTATTATTTAAATATTGTATTTATTTTCAACCTACCAACTATAGTTCAATAGTTATATGAAGAGTGTTTAATTAGAAACCTGTACATATTTGAGCTTTTACACACTTCAAAAACTAAAGTGTTTTATTGAAACATACCTTATAAACCAGCCTACTATTTAAAAGCCAAAGTTGTTAACCTAAAGCTTAAGCCAAACAACTGGTTTTGTGTGTAGAACAATCACATCATTCAACCTTAAAACTACTTATAAATCCTTTCATTATTTCAACGTTTCAAAATAGAACATGCTACAAATATTACTTTTGAGACAAGAGTCTAGATTCATAAATTATGTCAAAACACAATTAATTTATTACATTCAATTGGGATCAAAATCAGATTAAAGTCACAAGGACTCAACTATCCAAAGTTCACTCTACGAGATGAGATTATTGGTGTAATACGTTCCATATTTTCTGCGTCGGTGTCCCTAAACATAACATATTCTCCTTTGCAGTCCACAACACATGATTGTGGATTATAACTTTAAGGAGGTGGCTTTGTGCGAAATAGTTTGTGATTTTTGCATTGCTTAAGCTAATGAGTGTATATTATCTCTATTTTCTTCAAGCCTTTCCTAACATTATATGTACAATACCTTAATTGTGTTGCACATAAGTAAATCGCTCAATAAATGTTTCTAGGATATGTATGTGAACATATCTGTAGGGGATTTGAGATTCCCTAAGTCATCATGCCCTTTACTGAAATATGCTCTATGCAAAATTGGATAATCATGCCATGACTCCATGCTGGAATCATACTTTGTTAATGTATTCATGCAGAGCTTAGAGTGAAATTTTATTTCTATCTTGTATGCAAGATAGCCAGTAACATATTTAAAAGATCGAACGGTAAAACCAATAAGTATATAATCTTAATTTGTGATGATAAAAAACGTTAAAATTGTATGTGTATAGTTACATATTCGTTAGCTCCTATTTAAAAACCATTCATTTAATAACAAAACATGTTAGCTAGTAAATAGTAAATCATTTTGAGATACCTATTTATTTTGTATCTCACGTATAGAAATAATAGCTATGTAGCCAACAATCGGTTTGCCTTGAAAGGTGACATAAATACTTTAATTGACTAAACTAGCCTACAGCCATATTTTAGAAGCCACAATGTTACATCATAGTCTATAATAATGAAAGGAATTGTTTGTCTGTGTGTGTTTGTGTGCGATGCCCAGCCAAATCTATGGCACGCAGAGATCTGAATTTTTTAACATAGGTGGACGGAAGCGGGATTGCACCTCGAGGCAGGATTTTTAAATTTTCATTTATCTTTTTATTATGCTATTTTAAACAAATTTTTGAAGAAAATATTTTCTGTTTTAGAATTACGCGGGTGACCTGGTGGTCTAGGGGTAAGGTGTCAGACTTCTATGCTGGCGGCCGGGGTTCAATCCCAGGTCCCGGCACAGATTTATCTGATTACCAAACCCTTCCTTCACCTCTGACAAGACATCTTGTGAATGTGTGGAATGCCAGGCCTCCACCGTGGTTCGGATTCCACGTTAAACTGTAGGTCCTCCATTTCATCTCACAATCACCCTACCATTACACATTAGCGTAAGTGCGTATAACCCGAACGGGTAGTAAGACGCGGTGCTAATAATAATAATAATTAGCGTAAGTGCGTATAACTCTAACGGGTAGTAAGACGTGGCGCTAATAATAGTGATGATAATAATAATAGACTTACGTTTCAGAGGGAGAGGGAAGGATGTCTATATAATTCTTATTCCACAAGGACTCAGGGACAATGCCGTGCAGGATTGCTAGTCATTCATAAAATAAAGTTTGCTAACTTTTAAGATAAATAAAGTGTAGGTTACTCGTATAAAATATGTTGACTAATTTATTCCATAAACTGTACATAATTTTATCTATACGTATGGACTCTATATGATTAATTAAAATTTCAAACAGATTTAACTTTTATTAACAGACAGAACCCCCTTTCAAGGTCGAATGATAAGGCAGGATTCGCAAACAAACGGCCCGCGAAACATAGCTGACCGGCCCGTTTGTCTACAATATCTTTATATTACTATCCGGCCTGCATACATGTACTCAAACAAAATACAATCGTTTAACTTTAGTGTTTACTACGTAATTTTAAATAACAGAAACTATTAGAACAATTTAAATCGATCCTAAATTTTTGTTTTAACTTTAATTACTTTAGTGTGGGAATTTTAACTTACACCGGGAAATTACCTGTTTTTAAATTATTTCAAGTATATATTAATGATTTTAAATACATAGCATCAAATAGCTATTATAAACCTGCATTGGTGGCCACGCAGTATGGTATCTAGCCTTCCTCTATCAAATAGTCATGTTTTGATAGGGCCACAATTTCTGGGATTGTTCTATACGGTTCTATATCAGATATAACACATTGAAAACACACATTAAAATTTAAATTTAAACTATTTAACCTTTCAGAACTTTCACTCTCATTTTGATGAAAACAATATTAAAAACTATCTAACCACTTCTTAAATAATTTGGTATTTCTAAGCGTCTGCAATTTTTCTCAGTGCCCCTTAATTAATAATCGCAGTTGACAGCCAGTCCCTTAGTTAAAAAATAAAAAAAAGTTCATCGTGTTTCAAGTTTTCTTTGTAATGTGCAGTCAGAGTAAACATATTTGTGTGGCAGGATTAGGGTACTAGAGTCGTTGGGAAGGGGTAATAGAGACGCGGGAGGGTGCTACCTGAAGCTTTGTCGGTGACCGCCAGCCAACATGAGGTCATATTTGTATCTTCCTTCTAGTACATTTGAGTTTAAAGTGAGTCGTTTATAAAATGCTCACTTGATTGCGCTGTAGTCACTGGTGATTGCACCTAGCGATCCCAACGTTGAGGGAGTAAAGCCTCGAAAAGAAGTGCAACATTTTTAACCTAGCGGCTGTGGCTCTGTTCTTTCCTTCTCTGTGCACTAGGGTGAACTGGGGATGGTTTTTCCTAAATGATCTTCCACTCGCCAACTAAGCAAATGTGGATTCTCTTCCTCTATATTCAACTTACCCAATTCCTAGCCGATTAGTGTAATTAGTACTTAGGGGTATAAACCGAACGGGTAGTAAGACATGGTGATAAGAATAATTTTTAGTATTAATCATTTGGTCCAGAAAGTGCTGGTTAAATACCGCAAACATATGAAAAACATTCAATTTAATTTTCAAAGAATGTACACAAAAATATATATAAAGTCGAACACAGCTATAGCAGCGTCGGCTGTTCCGTCAACTCTAACGTAGCGTTATTTTTCTAAGCAGTCCGGTCAAACGGTTATCTAATAAAGCTATAAAACCCGTTATTTCAGCCTCACTACCACTTAGTTGTATCATAGTTTGCAGATATATTATTTAAATTTAATTTAAATGTACAGTACTTTTATTTAATTTCAAATTATATAGTAATATGAGCGTATAACACGAACGGGTAGTAAGACGCGGTGCTAAATATTATTATTATTATTATTATTATTATTATAGTAATATATCCATATTAAAGATATTACAGTGTTGTAAACAGTGATTGTCATGATGCGATAAATCTTTACAACTGTAGATCCTCCCCTTATGTTTATTGTTTTGATCTCGCCTGGACTAATAAAACAATTCGGCGAAGACACATTCACCTCTCGAACTGAACATTACTTCTGTTTTCAGCGTTGTTTTGTACATTCTAGTTTTTACACATAGTACTAAGTCTCGTCTTTTTCTTTTTATAAGTAAGATTAGAAAACATCTTGAAAGCTACAATGTCAATCAAAAAGCGTGGATGACATCTAGTTTCACACATTCTTGTCAAGTGCACCCAAAGTGGGTTATTTTTAGTATTCTTTGGAACCATTTGTAATTTATTATAGAATTATTAAGATTGACTTAGCATAATTGTTTGGATTAGTGTTAGCTATAAATAAATGGTTATAAAATGAAAACAACATGTTAATTTAAAAACCTTGATTGAGATTTTTGTTTTAACTTACTTTCGGTGATATATTCTTAATTTATAAATGTAAATGATATATTTCAAAGTAATTTTATAAATAATATAATATTGCACTCGAACCTGTTGTTACTAAAGTTAGTGTAAAATGAAGAACTGTGGACTAAATGAAGCCCGAATCTCCCATCCAACTGGATATCAGACAGTGCGAGTGACGATGACTTGGTCACAATCTACGGAGAGACCAGCGAGAAGGTCGTAAGGATGCCGTGGTCGAGTCAAGACTTGGCGGAGGACCGTTGATAAAGAAAGGAGGAAAAGTCGTGAAGTGATGAGATAAACTCAAAAGTTTGGCCGAGATCAGACCAGATTGAAGAGGATTTGTAGCTGCCTTATGCCCCACAATGTTTTATGATGATGACAAATGTATTATGGAATTGTTCTGAAATGAGGTGTTCTTAGAATGCGTTATCATTTTATTTAACTGCATTTTAATATCCATTAGAGGTATGTGTGTACATTATTTACGCTGGTGGAATAAGGGTTATGAAGGCATGATTTTAGGAGAAATAACCCCGTACTTCCGTGAAGTGAGATTGGGAAATTATTTATGAAAAAAATACACCTTCAGTAAACCCAACCAGGATTTATCTAACTCCAGAGTGACGTGTTGGACCATGTTACCATTGATGTGCGTCTCTTCCAAGTATCATTATCGACCAAATTAATGTGTGGAAATATAGATAAACAAAGCTCCTTATCTTAAGCGCAACCTTACTTTTGGAGCAGTAGATAGAGCCCATTCACCTTAATATTGTTGGTAGCTGACAGCCAGCAAACGATGTAAAAAGTGGCTAATACATAATTATAAATAAATTTATTGTAATGAATGTTTTCAATTTAAAAAATGACAGCAGCTCAACATGTGACCCTACAGACTACATGGTTAGGCGAATGGATACATGGTAGTAGATCTGGTAACTTTTATTAGCTGTCGACTAATGGACTATTATTTATCTCTAGAATAACTACGTAATGGCTGTCCGGCCAGTTGTTCTTTTTTTCAGCATTCCTGTGTACAAATCTAAAGGTTCCGGATTCAGTTCTCAGTGGTACCATAGGTAATTGTTCCCGATGAGGAATTAATCCTATGGTTGCCATGTTATGGTTAATAAGCCTTAAGTTGGCTTTATGACTTCTGTTGGCATCAATTAATCATCATCATTATACCAGTGTGAAAGAAGCCCTCCCACCTGATACTTCAAACTCAGCGGATGGTTACATTTCTGCCACTGCAAGTAGATCAGGAATGTCTAATTTACAAACCTTGGTGGCATATGCAAAAACAAAAGTACAGGATCTACTCAGTAATCGTTTGATTGATATCATTTATAATAATTCTCTGAGCAAAGATATGTTATATTAGAAGGGTAAAATGAATTAAATATTCAGTTTCATCAGACCGGTTATTTTATTGGCAAACAATCTGTTTGATATATAAACTGGTATGGACGAGTAAATCTCGCGAATTAGGCCGCATTACACGTAGCAGGTTCCAGTGCTGCTTTCTGACATCGTTTTGCAGTGCTGCGAGCTAACAAATCTGGGTTACCTATTATACACAAGCTGCATTTTGACAAATGATCATCCTACCTCTCAGAGGAGGGGGAATTATTTTATCGTCCACACTTGGTTTTGCTGATTCAGTTTGTGCTAGGATGTCTCGCCAAAAACACTAAAATGAAGCGCTTCTTATATTGTACGGGTACTACCAAAGTTTGAAATCTCGTAGTGTTGTAAAACGAAGAAAGAAATATGTGTGGAGCCGAAATTTAGTGTTAAAACGGAACAATGTGTCGCATACTGTGACGATTTTACCTGAATTAGATGCTCTAGACTTCAGAAATTACCTGCGTATGAATTAAGACACCTACAAGCATCTCTTGTCTATAGTCTCTCATCGGTTAACCAAGGAAGATACCGTTATGAGGAAGGCCATATCTCCACATGAGAAGCCAAGTGTCACATTAAGATTCCTTGCAACAGGACGATCATACAAAGATTTGAGATTTTCCTCAGCCATCTCTCAACCAGCTTTAATCTACATCATTCCAGAGACCTGCCAGGTAATCGTCGATGGGCTCATTAAAGGTGTCATGCAAGTAAGTTTCCTAAAAGTCAGAGCAATACCCTTTCCAAAGTAATTTATTTAAATTTGTTGGGATTATTTCACCCATGAACATGGTTTTTATCTTTCTATATAGGGGAAGTAGGGGTAATACCGGGACGCTAAGGGGAAAAATTCATAAAAAATAGTTAAATCAATATTTTAATCTAAAATTTTTAGATAAACAAAGCTCCTTATCTTAAGCGCACCATTAATTTTGGAGCAGTAGATAGAGTACATTGGCCTTGGAACAAAGTTCATTTAACCTTTGTTTAATATTATTTGTTTTATTAGTAAAATTGATTTGGTTGGTAGGCCTGATTTATTTTTTTGTAAAGAGGGCATTTACCGCTCCTGCGGACCATTAAGAATTAACTTATTTTAGACAGTTTGTTAAAATTCAATATTCCTTTTCATATATCTTGTAATATCTATTTGTAAGCTCTGCACGGTCCATATCCCTATTTTTTTAACATCCTTTAAATTTATAACATTTATAAAACCTAAAGCTGAACACATACTTACCGGGAGGATTAATTACAATGTCATATTTCAAGTGAAGAGGATCATTCTGTATTCCCAAATTCATCAAACCCATTTTATTTCTGTCGTCTTTCATGTTCCTGATTAATTGATTTTTCTTGCAAATTCTCCTTATATCACTCACCTGTTTTTTTAAATATTTTATCTTATGCTATCAGGGGGGCCTTATTAAAGCCCGCTAAAATGATACCGGGAATTGGAAAAGACGCGAGAAGTTGCTAAGGATGATGGTGGTTTTGGATTTGTGCTCCAGAACAAAAATGAGTTTTAAGTGGCAATTTTCAATTTTCCGACGATAAATCGCGGCCAAGGGAAAGAAGGGACGGCAAGTATTCGTAGATAAGCTTTCGCGGCCTTCCGGGACGGCTACCCCGTGATTTACGGAGCTTACCAAAAACCAGGACTGCTGAGTACTCTGAGATTCTTTCCGCTACACTAAAACTAGTGACTAACTCTACTTGGATTGGCTCAGTGGCCGCGAGTTCTGGACCGTGCAAGGCCCGAGTTTTTTTTTCTTCTTTTTTTACTCAATTTTCTTTTTACCTGATTATTAATTTTTTATTTTTTTCTCCACCAAAAGTAAGAAGACTATTTTTAATTTGTATTTATGTCCAATATACCTTATGAGAGTTAGTGCTATTACGTACCATGACGTCTGGTAGGTAGGGCAGCAAGTCTTATTTTTCTTAATTAAAAATTTAGGTTTTAACTTGTAAAATATTATCCCCGAGATTCTCTATGTAATTTTTTTTATATACATACATATACTAGTGCTCTCTCAAGGCATATCTCTTGACCAAAAAACTCTTTCCCTTCACACATTGGCAGCGGAGATTCTGTGGCTCACCTTACGAGACTCTAACCTGGATGGGCCGTGGAGATATGCAGCATCTGGTCGGTGAGTGTAGAAAGGGGAGGGAACTTCCAAAGTGCAGCCTGATAAAAATAGTTCCTTGCCCAGTTTCAATCCCCTCAGAGGACACCCCGAAGATATTTTTTTATTTATTTTTTCCTTATTTTTATTAGTCTCAACGCTTGGTTTATTTCATTAGAGAATTTATTTATTACAGCCTTATTAGCGGTGGTAGCTGACAGCCAGCAGAAGATGTAAAAAAGCGGCTAATACATAATTATAAATACATTATTAGCTGTCGACTAATGGACTATACTTTATCTCTATAATAACTACGTAATGACTGGGCGGCCTGTTGTTCTTGTGTTCAGCATTCCTGTGTACAAATATAAAGTTTCCGGATTCAGTTCTCAGTGGTACCATAGGTAAATGTTCCCGAAGGGGAATTAATCCTATGGTTGCCATGGTATTGTTGATAAGGTTTAAGTTGGGTTTATGACTTCTATTGGCATCAATTAATCATCATCATCATAATCTTACCAGTGTGAAAGAAGCACTCCCCCCTGATACCTCAAACTCAGCGGATGGCTACATTTCCGCCACTGCAAGTAGAAGATCAGGAATGTTTAATTGACAAACCTTGGTGGCATACGCAAAAACAAAAGTACAGGATATTATGAGTAATTGCTTTGATTGATATAATTTCTAATAATACTCTGAGCAAAGATACGTCTTATTAGAAAGGTAAAATGAATTAAATATGCAGTCTCTTCAGACTAGTTATTTTATTGGCAAACAATTTGTTTAATATATAAACTGGTTTGGATAAGGACATTTCGCGAATAGAGGGGAGTAGTAATAACTAAGATTGTAAAGAACAGATTATGATCCTGACCTTGAAATATAATATAATTACTGTTTTTAAAATCGAAACTAAATAAAGAGATAAAATAATGATATTTTCCCTATCATTTTTTCAGCTTAAATTCAGTTTATTTATTATATTTTTCTTCCTATTTTCATCTTAGATAATGACGTTTCATTTGATGTACTGGTGGGCGTGGGTTCAGGCTCGTCTAGTTTAGTTTGCTGGTGATGGGAAGGTCAGGATTGTAATCCCGGCCAGGTCCACTGAAGGTATTTTTTCCTCGGTTGTTTTCCCTTATATCTCAACACAATTACGGGTACCTTCCCTTAAATTTGTACGTTCTTCAGTATATTACAGTAGTATAGTTATATGTAATTTTTAAACTCAGACTAATAGGGAAATGAGTTGGGAATTTTTATTTTAAATGTTTTTACTTATTATTCCGTCTAACTTTTTTTTTTTAGCAACGCATCTTATTACCCATTCGGGTACATGCTATTTTAAAGCTTACTAGTAGGCCTACATCAGTGTCAAGTCTTATTATTTTTGTATTATACACTTCCCCTTAGTTCAAGAGTGACTCAACTTGGTCAACAACTTAAATTAGAACCGTTCTGGGGGCCGAATGGTCTAAAGCGTTACTATCGCATTAGACTAGACTGCCTATAACGGAGCGATAAATGTTCGAATCTTTGTCGGGTGTACTGAGAGCTATTTTTCCGAAATGATGTTCCATTTTCCCTTCACACAAATGCAGGTTGACTTCCTCTCAATTCAACCTATCTCATTAGTAACATCCTGGCCGGAAAAGGTATCAATTACAGAAGTTCTAATAAAAGTAAATGAAGAAACAAAACATTGGAAAGGACTAGAGCAAAGAGTAGTTCACATGGTTGGTCGTAAACTTACACATGATAGTTTGAGAAATTTAATCATATAAGGAAATGTGGCAGGGAGAAATTTAAGAAGGAATCCAAGACTGGAAAACATGAATCAGATATCGAACAATGTTGACAGGAGAAGGTAGGCCTACCGTTCAAATATGTAAAAATATGGCCCAGGATTGACAAAAGTGGAGGGCTGTAGGAAACCAATCTTAAGATTGCTGCTGATGATGATAATTACATCTTCAACACATTATCATAGTTAATACTTAGTCATATTACGCAAACGAGCATTAAAGCGTGGCGTTAAAAATAATAAATAAAAGTATCGTACCATGACTTGTTGCGCTGAGTTTAGTCGCCCCGATATCTCTGGCGTTGCCGAGCAGAGGTATAGTCGGCGGGCCGGGTATTTTCTCCGAGAGTTCCTTCATTTTGTGGATCTTGGAGTACAGGTATGCTGCCCAGGCCATGACGCCACAAACACACACCGTCACTATGAGGGAAAACATGGCGTGACCAACCACAAGTACAGTGGGATCTGTAAAATACAACACATAAATTATTATTATTAGCACCGCGTCTTACTACCCGTTCGGGTTATACGCACGTACGCTAATGTGCAATGGTAGGGTGATTGTGAGATGAAATGAAGGACCTACAGTTTAACGTGGAATCCGAACCACGGTGGAGACCTGGCATTCCTCACATTCACAAGATGTCTTGTCAGAGGTGAAGGAAGGGTTTGGTAATCAGATAAATCTATGCCGGGACCGAGGATTGAACCCCGGCCGCCAGCATAGAAGTACAACACATAAAAACTAACATTATTTTTAATAGTAAGCTCAAAGCAAGCACTACTTTTTCTGAGGTACTTAACTTTAACTTTCAAAACCAAATGATTATTTCTGTACCTGACTTAAACATTTGGTTAATTCTAGAATAAACAAAACACCCAAACAATCAGCATTATAAAATAAGACATTCGAACAATTCTGTAATTAATAAATGTTTGTATAGTTTAGTTGAGACACCCTTTCCCATCTAAGATAATAGAATATTTTTACTAATGGGATAGTGATGAGTTATTTACATTTTTATTATAAATATACCCAAATCAGCGTGTAAGAAGAAGGGAAAACCAAACGCCTAAGTATACCCATCAGGGATTCAATCCCCTTTCTCCTTATCACCTGTTATCTAGAGAAAATAGGACTTACTTCTTTGTTCACGTTCCTGATAGCACGGGCTCTGAGCTACTAATAATAACTTAGGCCAAGAGAAAGATAATAACGAAGATGGTGGACGATACAATCTACAACAAGTTTATCGAGAAAGTCTTATTTTGACATATTACAATATGGACATATCCTCTAAATTGTTCCAAAGTGTAATCTAGAAGTGGTCAAAGTTCACTATTTATTTTTCAAGAAAACCAGAATCAGATAAATGAAATATTTTTAAAGCCAAATTCAAGTGATAATATTTTTTGTTACTTGCTTTAGGCTAGAATTTTTTTATTTTTTTATGTGACTTAACACCTACAATAAAACCACTTGGAAAATGTTTTATCTCACAATCGTTTACAATAATCTAATCTGAAAACCAAGTTATTATTACAAAATAAAATTCAATCATCTAGGATTTTTTTTCACGTGAATATTAATTCGTGAACTAGCACCTTAATCAGTTGGAAGCGTGTCTGTCTTGAGAGCTAAGGGTCCTGGGTTCGATTCGCGGAATGGCTGAAAAATATATAATTGGTGAACTGTGGGTTTACACTTTCATTGTGATAAATTAACGACCGGGGACTTGAAGTTGTGCTTGTCCTAGTATTAACTTATACTATAAGGAATATGAAGCTACGACAAGCTTAGCAAGCCGGTAGTGGAAAATATATGGCTTGAATAAAAAACTGAGCACAGGCTTGGCTGTAAATGGTAATGGTTGTAAATAAAAACTTGTTTATATCTCAATAGTCGTTATAACGAACCGCCGGACAAGTTGATTGTGGTACATAATTAGAAATCCCAGGTTCGATTCCCGATATTTCTAGATTTTCCAGTGGAGCAGTGGGTCTGAAACGGGGTCAACTCAACCTCGTGAAGACTAATGGGGAGTTACTTGAATGAAAGAGTAGCAGCTACGGTCTAGAAAACTGAGATTGATGGGTGAAGGTTTCGTTGTGTTGACCACATGACACCTTCGATCCTTGGAAGTTGGCACTATGTTTGCCAACAGATGTCAGCCACTCGGTCACGGGACGACGCCTTCTTGTTTTTTTAATTAGCTAGACATCACCCAAACTACTAATTACTAGAAACATTCAATAGGTGAGGTTATTTTTTGGGTAAAAGTGGTACTATTTTCTCAAAAAACGATGATATTATAAGCTAAAAGCGATGTTATTATATACATACATTTGATTCGAATTAGTATTCGTTATAAAAACGAGAATAAAATTGTCTAAATTTTTCGTTCATATTGTATATTTAACTATTTATTACCATATTCGGAGAAAAATCAAATATAAATAAGCACAAAACACTTTACGCTTTAGTAATATCAAACTCGATATATCAATATCATTACCTTCGGATCTTACAGATAGCATTATCGAAATAATAAACTATCGACTTAGGTTTAAACCAAACAATAATAATACCGAAACATGTATTCATAGAAGAATAAACTACTATCAAATATGGAGAAAGAAATAAAAATTAAGAAGATATAATCTTGCCAAACATGACCACCTGTAGCAAGGGCCATATATATTAATGTTCTTGCTTGGCGCTAGCGTGAAATCTTTTAGATGCTGTAAACAAAGAAATTATCTGTCGAAATTTACGTATCGTAATGTGTGAAAGTAGAAATGGTGATTTTTAATGCCAACCTAAGGCAAAAAAAAATCAGAAATATCCTGAAAACACCAATTTTTCCCCTGATCCATTTAATACCTACAAAATAAGTAAAAACGGATACTATTCATATAAACTTCTGCCCTGGTATAGTGCTATAACCAGTGTTACGGTGTTGAAAATTATATTACATCATGTGGTGATTGCCAAATTACAAAGAAATGGTGTTTATTTTTAAAAAAAAGTTGAAATTCGTGTTATTCGCGTGAAAAGTGTAGAATTCGTTTAAAAACTCGTTTTATTGCAAATGAAAATTTTGCATTTTTCTACTAATTACTGCTTAAGTCACTTATTTTTTTTATCACCGCAACTATATGCTTAATTGTTAATTACGGTAATGGCGTAGGGATTAGGAAGGTTGAATTTGGAGTATATATACCCGTATTTGCGTGGGTAGAGAAATACTGGTAAACCTTCAAAGAAAAAACACTCTCAGTACATTTGACCGGTATCAAACCACGATCTCCACATCATCGACATTTCAGTATATTGTGAGAGTAGTGCCACCTTAAATGCGACTTATCCCGGGCTAATAGTAAGTAAGATGTAGGGGGTGGGGAAATGTAACACTTCTAAAACTTGTCTTTCAAATTTAAGAGTATATTACATTTTCATTAAAATCTCATAAAGTTATTTATGTATACCAATATTTTACCCAGTATATAAATTGAAAAATGACACCTTGACATTAGAATTGAACCCAAGAACTTTGGCTTAGTACTCCGATGCTTTAACCAATGAGCTACCCAGGACTCATCCCGTACTCAGAGTTATTCTTCATTCATTTTTTTAAATTTATTTACTAGCTTTTGTCCCGTGGCTTCGCTCGCGTTAATGTTTATTTTGTCAATAAATTCAGGTTGTCGGTCGACACAGGAAGTATGAAAATAAAAACAGTGAACTTATTCAGGTTGTTGGTCAATACAGGTAGAAATAAAGAAACATTCAAACTACACAATATAAATAAGGATTAAGTGTTGGGGTAAAAAAGAAGTAGCGGAGTGTGTGTCATTAGAGTCGTAGTTTATGCCTTGCCATGAATTGAAAATCCCACTCCATCTTAAATGTTACCTACAGTTAATTAACATCCCTTATTTACTCCTCTTGTTCTTGGCCGTTGCAATCATAGAAACAGAATAGATCATTATTTTAGGACGCTCCTTTATACTATGTTGTATGTACTTCCATTTGGCGCAAATACATACAAATTCTGGGCATTGGACACACGCGAACATGCTACATATAGCTGGCCATAGGAAAAACATGGCTTTTCCAAATGCACCCCTGCTACCTGCAATTTTGGCCCTTGCGCTATGTTAATAGTAATAGCAAAACTAAGTTTGATTGGAAACTGGAGTCTTTTGAATTGAAATGGTAGGTACGTGGGTAATATTGGGATTCATGGTATGATTACACTTTCCCCTTTTCCCATACCTGTTAAAATGGTGACACAGATTATATTTTGCCCTAATTGAGAATTTAAAAACTCAGTGAGATATGAAGTGCTCTGTTCTGTGTCCATGATTGTATATATTGACAAATACTCCTTTATTTCTCACTGCACCTCTTTCAAAATGTCAGTGTTGATTTTGTTAACGATTTCATTTTTTGGTGCAAGAATTGCTCTTGCACACAACCAGTGATCACAATTAAAATCTAATTGTAAGTCTGGGTAAACTTTAGCAATGAGCTCCACGTCATTTTCCACCAAATTAAATAATTACCCTGTAAGTAAAAGACAACCTTCAGCATCCGTGTCCAAACGTCCATTGCCAATTTTTAATAGTGTATCTGCGTAGTGTCCTGAATCTACGTCATTATAAAGGTGGATTCTCATATTCGTTGTTAGGCTGATTTTTTAAATTTTTGCCCATAATCTTGATGACTTGAGATAGGCTTTGATTTAATCTGTATGTGTGCCCCTCTGGATCGCCGGTAGAGTTTGTCCGAAGTCACCAGCCAGTAAAACTACCACTCCTCCCATAATATCTGTACTGTCTCGCAAGTCCTGAAGAGTTTGGTTTAACGCCTCTATAGCTTTTTCGTGGGACATCGTACCTTCGTCCCACACTTAAAGTTTACATTGTCGTAGCATCATACCTCGAGAGCTATTTTTGATTAAATTGCAGATGGGTGACTCATCCTGTGCAAGTGCAAGATTTTATGGCAATTTTAGAACGGAATGTGCATTACGGACGCCGTTCAGTTGTGTAGCTGCTATACCGGAGGAAGCCACGGAAACAGCAATTTTCTGGTCTTTTCTTATGAACGCCAATAATAAGTTCAGCAAAAACATTTCCCGGTTCCTCCAGGCACGTCGAGAAAGAGGAGTGCACCATTCCCTGACTCTACTTGACGTAACACCTTTTGAAATACGTGTCTTTGTTCTGGAAGAAACTGAGGAACTAATTCGGTTACTTTCTGTTGCAATTCTGTGAAATCATAGTTTAATTCCCGAGTAATTTCATCGTTTAAGTCATTTTCATCTGATCGTCGAGGGATTACCATTCCAAATTCTTAAAGCTTCTTCCTCGTTATTATCATAACCTTGTTTTCAATTTTCGTCAGCGCTTCGCAGTAGATGTGCTCATTAAAAGTCATATTTGCATGTACTTGCTGTAGCCGCCGCAAAATATCTTCCACCATGTACTCTTTGTACTTATGCCACAGCGTTTGAGGATTGGAAAGACCGCAAGATGATATGAGGGTTGCGTAAAGTTCCCTGATTTTGTCTAGTGATCGTCACTGCACGGTTTCCTCCATAGTTTCGTCACAGTGGTTATCATTCTCTAACAAACGTAGAGATTCACTATATGTTCCGCATTCCTGACCATTGACAATTTTAAGGTCTCTATTGCTAGTTGGACCTCGAACATAATGCAATAACATGCGCAGAAAAAAGCATTCAAATTTCGTTACATGGACGGTGTAGACACGACCAAGAGCGTCTGATGATTTAACCCCTGGCAAATCTTCAACAAGCTTACCTTGAACGCGGCGTTTCCACTCCTTTTTTGAGGTGTTCCATGTATATTAACGGGGGCTTGGGAATACAATAATGTTTTAGCGAAAGTATCTGTCTGACAAAGCTGGAAAAAGGCAGTTAATGTGGTTTTAGGAGGTGATGAAATCCTTTCCTGGAAATTACTCTCATTAAAGAAAACACGCTGTCCATTTTCTAAGTGTAAGGCAGGATGTGTAACAGTCGGATGTCTTTCGTGCAAAGGTAAACCAAGGAGCCACCAAGCTGCCTCATTACTTCTGACAAATCGCCCTGCTTTATAGGTTTGTACTTCATTAAGAGTTTGCACTACACCTTCGTTACGCAGATTGAAGATCGCCTGATCGCTCCCTTTATTAATGTATTTGCAAATATATTTAATAGCACGAACAGAGTTGCAGGCTTCTACATTAATGTGGGCATTAAATATTTTACATAGAATGGGTGAATACGAGACAACCCAGATATTATCAAATGTTTGGACCACCCCACTACGAGTCTGAATCGTAACAATTCTACCACCATCTTCGGGTGCTCTTCGTCTGTATAAAGGGTAACCCTTATCATTGTGCACTGTGTCCTTTAGCAACTCTCGGGGGAAATTTTTTGTACATTTTCCATTTTTCATGCAAGGTAGTGCTGGATTGCGTGCCCCAGAGGAGCCATTAACCATGTTTCTGACTACGGTATCGTGCAAATCTTTATCTTGTTCTGGATCCGGAATCTCAGCGCTTACTATGTTATCTATTTGGTTGGGACGCAGATTTTCTTGCAACCAAATAAGAATGTGCACATGTGGCAGTCCTCGTTTCTGCCATTCAATGGAATACATGTGGCACTTGACGTTTCTAAATACTTCTCCCTTTGTAATAACATTCATTGGTTTTTGGACCTTTAAACGAAACACGCGGGCAACTAAGTCATGTCGGTCAGTAGCTCTTTGCCCGGGCATAAGCTTTTCTGTTATTTCCTTCCATGAGGGATTGTAGGTGAAAGTCACGAATAGGTCAGACCTGCCGTAAGTGCGCACATAGGCGAAAAAGTATTGTGTGTATTCATGCAAATAGCGGGGGCTGTTCACAAAAGTAGAGGGAAGAATAACCATTCTGCCTAAATTGTTGGGGTTTATATTACCATCCGTGCTA
>CABFOW010007617.1:0-10254 GCA_902141385.1 Timema californicum | reverse complement strand
CCCTAGGTCGACCGTAGTTTCTTATCCCGGTCGTCAGGTGTCCCCCAGGGACCAATGTATGGGGGGGACCACCTCCCTCCCTCCTCTATACAATCTCCGAGTCTCCACCGCCTTAGTTCTCCCCCTCCACCCGCTCTCAAGTCTGCTGACTCAGCTCATCTACATGAAAGGTGAGGTCGAGAACTACGCCATCTTACAAATGGCAAGAACATTACTATGTACTCCCCGGGGTGAGAATTTGATACTTCTAAAAATAAAAAAATTGCTAAAACTGAACATTGTAGCTTCGAAACTTTACATAGGTTCCCTTTTTTACTGCCTTTCCAGGATATATTTAAAATATACACTGATTATGGATGAGATAGGGTAGAATTTAAAAGGCGTGTGCCGTCATTTGTGTCTTGGGAGGGGTTTATATATATTTGTTTACGCCGCGTCTTTACTATCCGTCTGGTATACTGTGTCTGAATTTGACTACGCTGGAGGAAAGTTAAATTATCAAGTGGAAAGAGATTGGTAAGGCCTTTTGAGGAAAAAAAACAAACTAGGTTCACCCAGATAGAATTCGAACCCCAACCTCCACGTAAATCGAATTCTTTACTATACGAGCTTGAAGTTTATTGTGCGCGGTTCACTGATGATAAAAATGGGGTAACACACCAATTAGATAAATTATTATTATTATTAGCACCGCGTCTTACTACCCGTTCGGGTTGTACGCACTTACGCTAATGTGTAATGATAGGGTGATAGAGGTGAAGGAAGGGTTTGGTAATCAGATAAATCTGTGCCGGGACCGAGGATTGAACCCCGGACCCCCAGGACAGAAGTCCAACACCTTACTCCTAGACCACCAGGTCAGCATTAATTAGATAAAAATGTTGTAATTTGTATGCCTCTAAAATATCAAATTTAGGAACAAATTTTAATTTTTTTTTTAGTGTAGCCTTTATATACACTACCTACTGTAATTATCAACGCTATGTTAGGGTGTACTCTAAGGTTTTTTTTCTCTAAATGGTTTCCCACACAGCTTCCAATATAATTCATGTACATATTCTCTATTTCATTTATCCTAATTATTAAAAGTGTACTTTCTGAACAGAATTATTATATCAGAACATGACTTACAAACTAACTTAAATCTAGAACAGATACTACACCCAGCTTCCCCTACTGTTAATTCATTACATTGAAAGAGAAAACTCACATTTCACCTACGATACATTTTTCGGACATGCCGGGAATCGGTGTATTGAGGAAGGTTATATATATTTCCTAAATTATTATCCTCTATACCTCTATGCAAATGAGGGTACACTTCCTCTTAACCGAACCTCCCTTATCTCTAACATATGAGTGTAATCACTATGTACGTGTAGATCAAACGTGTTGTGAGAAACGGTGGAAAAAAAACCTCCACCAAAACAAATAAAAACTGTTAAAAAAAATTTGTGTGTAGATATGGTTGGTAGTGCCAACGTTTGCATCCTATCACCAAACATGTAATTTCCACCAAGAAGGAAACTACCAACTTTGTTCGGAAGAACTTCCCGTCCCTGACGAAACTCTGTGAATAGTTTGTCGCGGAGTTTTCAAAGGTCTTTCTTTTCCCCTCCTTTTCATAATGTAAAAAAATAAAATCCACCCCTCCTCCTCTTAAAGAGTGGAATTCTTTTAGATATATATATTTTTAAACGGATTCAAACCCCCCTCACTCACCCTCCGCTACATTTCCTCCAACGGACTGTCAGAGGAACATTGCATCGTTTCTATCTCTCTCTCTCTCTGTCGTCGTTGAAGAAGGGAAGGTATGCAAGTTTTATTATGTTAGGTTGATGTGAGTGCAGGGGAAGGAGGGGTATTGAGGGGAGGGGGGAGGGCCTGGTATTGTCACACTGGAACTTGACGTTTCACAGAATAGTAGAGTTAGAGTTTGGAAACGGCTGAGTTGGGGGGAGGGGCCAGAGGAAGGGACTTTTCTATTCTAGCAGCAGTCAACCATTTTTTGGAACTTGACGTTTCACAGAATAGTAGAGTTAGAGTTTGGAAACGGGCGAGTCGGGGGAGGGGCCAGAGGAAGGGACTTTTCTATTCTAGCAGCAGTCAACCATTTTTCTTCCCTCAGAATCAGCACAAAAAAACAGAATTTGAAAACAACAACAACAAAAAGTTAGTAATTTATAAGATTGAAATGTTTTTTTTTTGTTAGCTGTAGTGTCAGTATTTATTATCAATTAAATATCTTATCCGAGAACATATGATAAACGTGTAATAATATTTTCTTACGAGTTGCGTTTTGAAAGGTATTTTTCCCCTTTCCATTCCATTATTGGCAACCAATTTAAGGCACAACGCTAGTTTGAAGCATTGGATCAGAATTCCTCTTTGACGGTAGCACACGACCTAAAACTAACTTAACCAAAATTTAAGAAGTCTAATATTTATATAAAAGAGACTGGGGCTAGTTGTTAAAATATTTTGACTCATTTGCGTTTAAGTATCTAAATAATACGCAATTTAAAAGAAAGAAAACACTGAACCTACAGTAGCCTCTTGACTTCTTTGGTGCTGATTGACAGCTCACAGCTGACTTCTGACAGTCAACATTTAGGTATATACCTAAATTTTGACTGTCAGAAGTGACATCTGCTAAACACATGTTTTTGCAGATCATATGGTTCGGCGTAGGAATACATAATTTGGTCTGGTAACTTTTCAAAGTTGTCAGTCAGCACCAAAGAAGCCATGGGGCTACTGTAGCTTGATGGTACATTAATGAGTATTGATAATTGAATATAGAATGTGTTGTGTCGGGTTGTTTTTTTTGGCGCCGCATCTTACTACTAGTTTGGGTTACACGCAGTAAAAAATATATATCAATTCACTTTATAATAATGAAGCCTATGAAAGGATTTACTGTAACAAGAAAGGGGTAAGTCATTACAGTGGTTTATAATGTGTGTTGTAATGGATTTCAAGTAGATTTTTTTTAAACATGTAGATAGTATAACTAAATCAATTTAGTAATAGGAAGATAATTAAAAAATGTATTAAAGTTTTCCAATCCCGTCTATCTGTTAAGGCTATACACAATTAATTCCACTAATTAGGTATTAAAAAAAGAAGAACTTTATAGAAAACGTATCTAAATTTGCGTGGAGGGAGAGTAGAAAAGCACTGAGAAAAAAATATTCAAAGCATACTTGGTCGGGATTCGAGCCACAACCTTCAAGTCCCCAACAAACCAAACAATACGAACTTGACGTTTAGTCCGTCTGCCCTCTGGTGAGGGGAAAACAATGACAATCACACACTTAAGTTGTGTAAGTGTTTAAGTCACCACTCTCACAATAATAATAATATTTAGCACCGCGTCTTACTACCCGTTCGGGTTATACGCTTTAAGTACTAATTACGCTAGTGGATTGGAAATTGGGAAGGTTGAATTGGGTGTAAGTGAACCCGCATTTGCGTGGAGTGAGAGTGGAAAACCATTTAGGAAAAAACCACCCCCAGTTCACCCGACCGAGTTTCTGAACCTCGATCTCCCCGTCCTCAGCAGTCGAGCTCAACACGACAAGCGCGTTAGCCAACTACGCCACCGAGGCGGGTACTCTCACAATAAATTGGACTGCCGACGACGGAGATATTGGGGTTCGAATCCAATCAGATATATTTAATTTATTTAAGGTATTTAACATGCAATTTCTGAACAGATTGATTATAGAAGAACCCGACTTATAAACCAACTTAAATCTAGGACAGACACAACAACCAGACCTCGGCCGTTAATCCATCACTCTGAAAAGAGGGAACTCATATTTCACCAAAATAATTTTTTTTGCCCTGTCAGAAATTGAACCCGGTACCCTTAGCTCAGTAAACATGCTACTGACTGAGCTAAATTTCCAGACTCAGATGTACCGAGGCTGGTATTTCTTAAACGGTTTTCCACTATTTTTCCATGCAAATGTGGGTATACATCCTTTAAAATCAACCTTACTCATCCCAAGCACATTAGCATAGTAATTACATAATCAGTGGCGGCTAGTAGCTAAAATTAGTGGGGGTGCTGCTCCAGGAATTTTTTAGCCTTTGTTATAAAATTTTGTAAAATAAAAAAATATTTATATAAAGAAAATTTATTCAGGTTCTTGATAAAAAAAACACCCTTTTTTACTTACTTTAACTTAAATTGTTATAGTTCAAGCTTGATCTATTCATTTAAAAATGAGATCCATTCTTCTTGTTTTAATTTACGCACAAAGTTCAATAATTTTCTCCTTGGTCTCTGGATGACAATTGAGGAAATATTTCTCCATTGAAAGTACTGCAAGCGCATTTAGTCTTTCTGTTAAATAAAAGAACCGAAAAAAGTGAATCAAATAGAATAGCTGGAAGCAGAATAATAATCTAACTCTACACTCTTCTACACATTTTCACATTCAAGAATATGGTACACGGTTTTTAAGCACAACACACGCTGAGTAAAAATACTTCCTTCCACCATCACGCCAGAGTCCGCACTGCGAAAGCAACAGTGCTCTTTCTACCTGGCAGACCCACCTTCCTCCTAAACCCCCTTCTATGTGCGCCTGCGCATAACAGTCAAACACCACGTCACTGACACTGTGGAGCACACAGTTCGGTACAATTTTTTTTGTATTTTTTCATAAACTGGGGGATGACTACTGAAGTACTGACATTAAGCTTAAGGAATGTATATTATATTACAAAAATAAATAAAGAATTGAAGAAAAAAAGACTCGTTATATTAAATGTTATCTATAATATCCAGTGGAAATAGGGGGTGCCGCAGTTCCGCAGTGCCTATACACGAGCCGCCAATGTACATAATGTACGTATAGCCCAAACGGGTAGTAAGACGCGATGCTAACTAAAAAAATACATTAAAAATCTGATACATTTATCGATTCCTGAAAGGCATTTGACTCGCGAGCCTACGTGATACACCTGAGAGAGAGAGAGAGAGAGAGAAGGAGATACCCTTACTGGGCACACAATGGCTCTAGGACAATGTAGGTACAAACAAGTGTGGCCTCAAGCCGGTCTCATTGTCTTCACTTCAATGGAAACTATCCCATTGTTCGTGGGGATATTGCACAAGTTTCGAAGAGGAGGGGGGCGAGGGAGAGGGATAGAAGGCAACTTTTGAGAGGGGGGGGAGGTACCCCCATCCAAAAGAGAGAAATAAAGGACTCGACAAATTACGTGGTATTGAATTTATTGTTTGATTTTCTTCTTGCCTAGGAATTGGGAGTAGACTAGTAAATTGCTTTCTTATTGTTTCAAAATGTAACAACTATGTTCGACATTTTAAATTCACATTTCGGTCTGGTATATATAATAATACATGGTAATCTAGGGAATATATAGCTGACAGTTATAATAAACGTAAATTATAATAAACTATCAATCCCACATGACGTTGCTTGTGACACACTGTGGTATAATAAATAATGAGCCATGGTGCCCGTATCTCTGAAACGAAATTCTAAACCAGATAGAAAATATTTTCTTCAAAAATTTGTTTAAGATATCCTAATTAATTTTTTTTTAAATCCGGCTTAGAGGTGCATTTGGACCCCCTTCCTATGTTAATAATTTCAGATCTCTGTGTACCGTAGATTTGGCTGGGCATCGCACATAAACAAACAAACACAGACAAACACTTCCTTTTATTATTATAGATATGCACCATTTAAAATTCTGAGCCATATTCTCTTTAAAATCACCATATATATATACTATGTAGGCTATATAGATATGTATATATAGTATATATATATATATATATATATATATATATATATACACGAATGAGATTTATTGTATTGTAATGTGTACATGGTAATTTTAAAGAATGTATGGCTCAGAATTTTAAATGAACATAATATATATAATTATTATTAGCCTTCATGAACACTCAGCTTATCTTGAAAGATAACAGTCTCCCCTTGATTAACTACACTATGACCATAACTTATGGGCTATACCATAGTAGAACCATACAAGTTAAGCTTGACAACTTTCTGGGTAGACGAAGAGCAAAAATATACATTTAAATACCATAAGCTCCTTAAATTACAATGTTTTAATAAATATATTAATACATACGTTAAAAAATATAACCATAAACTTGTTGAATTACCATATGTAGGCCTATTATAATAGAGATTTTATTTAAATAAATCTAAAAAAATGTCGGTCATAAAAGTTCTTAAATTGTCGTAGCGGCACAATTATATTATTGTTCACAGTTGATAATAAAATACTCGCATTTATGTTTCATGTCTGCAAATAATAATAATAATAATAATAACTTCGTTATTTGGGTGAAGTTAAACCCAACGCCTTTTCTTACACTTAAGGCCTTGAGCCCGAATACCATGTTTCTAAAATATTGTAATTACAGTAGTACAATAGTATTTTAATTACAATACTTTATGTACAGTAGTACAGTAGTTTGAGATGTTATCTGTTGTTAACGTTTTAAAGAGGACATTGAGGAATGAGGAGGATTAATATCAGATATCACGCCGAAATAGGGACAAGGGGTATATTAATTTTTCACTCTCCCTCCATGCAAATACGGGTATACATCTCCTAAATATAACAATCCTAATCTCTTAAAACATTAGCGTAATTAGTACTTAAGCGGTGTTAAATATATATATTTTTTGTGGGGAGGGCCCCTTAAAAGAGTTTATTATTATTATAAGCACCGCGTCTTACTACCCGTTCGGGTTATACGCACTTACACTAATGTGTAATGGTAGGGTGATTGTGAGATGAAATGGAGGACCTACAGTTTAACGTGGGATCCGAACCACGGTGGAGGCCTGGCATTCCCCACATTCACAAGTTGTCTTGTCAGAGCTGAAGGAAGGGTTTGGTAATCAGATAAATCTGTGCCGGAACCGAGGATTGAACCCCGGCCGCCAGCACAGAAAAGAGCTTATTTAAAGCATAAATAATTACTCGTAAAATTTAATGATGTAAATAATTTATTTATAGTTAATTGTATTGTTAAAGATTAAAAAATGAAATAGTTTGGTAATTTATTGCCTGATAAGTAAATTTAATTTGTTATACTTTTTATGACAAGATAAGTTGAAATATAAATATTTATTATATCAACAGATGGTTTAGAGAAAATCAACAACACTCTGGTTGGATTCCATAATCACGACAAGTTTATTTATCGTACTAAATTTAATCGGGTTTTATTGTGTTTATAATTACACCATTAAGAAAGAGACGGAAGATTATATCCGTGCCTAGCAAACCGAAACACTTATCTCAAACAACAATTTTCTTAATCCACGCCCTTGGTTAAAAGGGGCGACATCTAGTGACATTGTAAATAGAAAGGTGGGGAGGGGAAGAAAAAGGGGGTGGGGGTCTGGTCTGAAACAAACATATTCATTCCCAATTTTACCGGCATACCGCCTCGCGTTCTTGGATTTATCGTGGAGGGTTGTTCGGGTAGTAATCAGTTTCTTTGGAGAAGCCGCGAGCTAAAGGGCAAAATAACTTTACCGAGGCGAGGTAACAAGATCAATATTTAAACGGTTGAGGAAATAACTTCAAGATTGAAACATAAAATACAAACATCAGATGTTGACTTAAGATGTTATATTTTTTTAATACGCTTTTCTAGAAAAATGATACGTTGCTGATTTTTCTTTTTCTTTTAGTATCTGTTTTAATCTGGGTAGCCGGAGTGTTCTGAACCAACTGTTTTTTTTTATAACGGCACACGACTTAAAAACTAACTTAATTCTAGAACAAACAAAATACACATTCCCCAGATGTAATTTCAATACCATTAAAAAAGAATCCCCAAATTTATTAATTATTATTATTATTAGCACCGCGTCTTACTACCCGTTCGGTTATGAGTACTTACACTAATGTGTAAGGGTAGGGTGGTTGTGAGATGAAATGGAGGACCTACAGTTTAACGTGGGATCCGAACCACGGTGGAGGCCTGGCATTCCCCACATTCACAAGATGTCTTGTCAGAGGTGAAGGAAGGGTTTGGTAATCAGATAAATCTGTGCCGGAACCGAGGATTGAACCCCGGACTCCAGCACAGAAGTCTGACACCTTACCCCTAGATCGCTAGGTCACCGAATCCCCAAATTTGACATACTATACAAGTTTTAGAGACGACCTCGGTGGTCTTGGAGTAAAGTGCTCGCTTCAGGATCTGATGTACATGGGTTCAAACCCAGTCAAGGTCAACGGATTTTTACTAATCGATAAAAATCCGTGGCACAACCTCCTTCGGATGTGTAAGTAAAGCCGTCAGCCCCACGTCAAATGTGGTATGTAAAATAACCCTTGAAGGTTTGTGAGAGTTACTTTCAGACAAAATGTGTGGCTCTTTCTCGCTTGCTCGTAGAAATTCATAGGGTGAGTGGGCTGATAACCCAGTCCACATGAATCTAACCTATCACAGTAACTGTGCTCACATCATCGGGAATTAAAATAATTAATATAACATATTTCAGACATATTGGGAATCGAACCCGGGACATCTTATAGTTTGTTTTAGTACCGCGTCTTACTACCCATTCGGTTTATACACATATGTAGTAATTACGCTAATAGTTTTAGGGGTTGAGAAGGTTATATTTATAGAAAGTGTATCCTTTTTACGTGGAGGGAGAGTGTAAAACCATTTTAGAAAAACCACCCCCAGTACACCCAACCGAGATTCGAACATAATATTCTCGTCCTCAGTAGTCTAGTCCACTACGAGAGTAGCGCGTTAGACCACGCGTCCACCGAATAGGTAGACTTCTTGTTCACTAGACAAACGTGCCACTGACGAATATTTTTTTTCTAAATAACACGATTAGTATAGTAAAATAAATGCTGACCGCAAAAAAAAAAAAGTTTGAATTTTTTAAATGAGTTTCTTCCTATCCAAATCCTCCTCTGGTAATAATACTAAGAGTATCTCACGTTTTCCTGTCTGCTACATAAATAAATCTCCCTCGGGAATCTTTTATCGACTTTGTAGACACGGGGTAATGGCGGGAGGGGGAGGGGAAAGCCGACCTATTGAGACCTCTGATACCTCCTGCTCTATTATATTCTCCCCTTGAGTCCAAACTGCTCGCGCACCAGTTTCCATTCAAATCAAATCTGCAATGCAATCTTTTTTTTTTATCTCCCACGGGATTTTCTGTTTAAAAGCACTACCCCCACCCCCCCCCAATCCCTTCTTTCCCGAGCACCACGTCTTATTACTTGTTTAAGTTATACGTATACATACCAATTACGCTAATGAGTTAAGGATGAGGAAGGTTGAATTTAGAGGAAGTTTATCCAAATTTGCACAGAGGGAGAGTGGAAAATCATTTTGGAGGAAAAAAACCCTCAGTACATCCAACCGGGATTATAGCCCCGATCTTCCGGTAATCGGCAATCTAGTTTACTGCGAGAGTGACGCCTTAGAATATTCGACCACCGAATTAGGTCGAAAAAAGCAATATTAACTAGTGTAAAGGACTGTCTTTAAATATCTAAGGCTATTTATTTAACGTGAGATTTCTGTGGCAATTGATTGTGCCTGTGCATATATCAGCGTATTGCTTACAAACTAACTTAATTTTAGAACTAACATAGCAGCCAGTCACCCAAGCCGTTAATTCATCATCACTGTGAAAGGGAAAGCACAAATTTCGTTAACTTTACATTTTTCGGCCATTCCGGGAGTCGAATCGGTGACTTTATTTAGTAGAAAAATGTGCTTGAGACTTAACTAAGTTTTCGGACTTTTCGTTGTCATTCTCTCGTTTTCATGTGGTAAATCTTTCCACCAAGTTTGGCAACGCTGTTTTGTCGGTGTTGCCAGTGGTTCCTCCTTACATAACCTCATCACCTTCAGACATAACTGAGAGCGAGGAGATTTGTGAGAAGTGAGCTCAAAAAGCACCATGTTCACCAAACCAAAACACGCCGACCGTCCTGACGCGACATCTTTATAAAGAGTGACTGCTCTCAACTTTAACTTAAAAGATTACACCATTTCTTCCTCGCACTTTTCTCTTTTCGTTCTTTCGTACGGCCTTTGGCAAAAGTTGACTTAGATAGAGCGAAGATAAAGATTTTCTTCATAAGATCTGCTGTTACCTCAGAGGTGATATTCAGTGAAGTTTGTAAGTCTTGTGTCCTCAGTCCCGGCACAGATTTATCTGATTACCAAACTCTTCC
>CABFOW010007616.1:1468-22886 GCA_902141385.1 Timema californicum | reverse complement strand
CCCTCATATTCAATATCTCCCTCATACTCACTATCTCCCTCATACTCACTATCACCCCCATGCTCACTATGTCCCTCATACTCACTATCACCATCACACTCATACTCCCTATCACCATCACCTCATCTTATCAGAACATGGAAAGAGCCTCCAAGGAAAGGATGTACTATTAGTCCCCTGTACTACGGTACATTAGTAGTGGCTGATATTGCTACGAGTGTTGTAGCCCGGACGCGCAATATTATACCAATAGATATGAATCAGAACACATTATAGTTTCAAATAAAATTATGAGATTTATTACAAAAATAAATTGTCTTCGATAAAAGTCAAAAGAGGTTGGAAACAAACTAGTTAATTTAGAGTTCATATAAATATAATTTAAGGCGTTAGTTCCAGATTCAGCCACGAGACCTGTGACGACGCCCGCCATGGTGACGGAGACTGGGTTGACTGGGATTGCGTCTGACCCTGTGGTGACGTCTGCGTCTGCGTCGTCTGTTACGACCAAGCCTGTCCGCCTCCCCCGACAGGTCTTGGAGGCGGTAGCAGCCCTTGTCGCACGAGATGAGACCGTACTGGACGCCTCTCTTGAGCGCCGTCCTCACTTGACGTCGGATCTCCTCGGCGTCGTGCGTCTCATTGCATTCGGAGTTCACCAAGCTGATGATGTTCTTCATGCGACAACTCCTCGGATCTCGCAGTTCTTCCACGGCCGATAGCACGAACTCTCTGGGCTCTCGGACCCTGGGACCTCCAGGGGCTACTTGTACGGGAAATAGGGGCAGGCCCTCGTCCATGGTCAGTGATCGTTCGGAGCGCTACGTACCTACAAAGAATTTCAGGAAATTAGTAAAAGGTGCCAGATGAACTTTCCAAGTTTTAAATAAAACAGCGGTCGTTACTAGGAAACGATTATTTAATTAATTGTTTACTTTCTTAATGAAGACTTAACAATTAAATATGATTATTTTATAAAGTTAATAAATAAAAGAGGCTTGGATCTCTATGGCATCCGTATGAAAGCGAGCTATACCGACCAAGTGGACGTCGCATTTTGACGAATATAGTGCCAACATTTGCCGATAGAGGGTGTCATGTGGTCAGCATAACGAGCTTTCCAGCCATTAACCTCAGTTTTCTAGCTCAGAGCCGCTACTTCTATATTCCAGTATCTCCTCATCTGTCGTCACGAGACTGAGATTGACCCACTACAGATTCCACTGCTTCACAGAAAGATCTGGAAGCGTCAGAGACCAAACCTGGGACCCCTGGATCAGTAGCCAGAAACTCAGACCCTGGACTAGGACGTCAAATGAGGCTCTTATTTCTAAAAATATGGCAACACCAAATAAAAAGATTTGATGTATGTTGGGAGTCGTGAGTAAAATTAATATATTTCCGAGCAACCGCATTGGTGATCATGCAGACAAAATGGCAGGCTCGTCTACTCTTGAATGACGGATAGGTCGGGGATTGGAATCCCGTTTAGGTATATCATGGATGTTTCTCCTAAATGTTGTTTTTCATTTCATATATATCATATTTTACTCATCCCTACCCTATCAAAATTAATATAAAAGTATTTACTTATGCAATTAGTTCGGTAAAAAAAAAATGACATTAAAATTGCCAATATACTCGTACGTTAGCTTTTATCCTGTTGTCCTGACAGTATTAGTTGGAGATGGTCGAATGTGTATCGCTAGCGCTATCTTTGAGCTCACCGTTGTACTAGCAGACGCGGCTCTCGAGGTCTCTGTAGATTCAGAGTTTGAACTAAAAGCACATAACTAGTGGGCAGTAAATTATAGATTCCTGTTCGTTTGTTGTTTAGAAGTACATCACTATCTGCACACATTGTACACGTGAATTAGATTAATGTAAATATGTGAATTAATTCTTGGATAAAACAAAGAGATACATACAATTCTTGTTTTGTGATTTCAGGGAAAACAAAGATATAATACACATACTGGTAAATAACTAACTTAAATACGTGATATGTGAAAAAATAAACTGTATGTTTAAAGATAAAGCTATAAATAGGTTTCCAAAAGTGCAGCAACACAAATTGTATTAGATCATATTGATAAATTGTTTCAGGTTTCATGAATACAAAAAGCTATTAGCTCATAGTGCTAACTATTTTTAGGCCACATTGATAAAACGTTTATTAATTTTATTACTAGATTATTTTAGGTCACATTAAGGCGCTTGACCCTGTCGAGTGCAAGTCTAAAATCTATTTTGTGGGTGAAAGGGTGAAAGGAATAGCGTGACTTCACAATCAACCAAAGTATCCTTCCGCGCCAACAAGAACAGATGAATCACGGAAACCGAATATGACGCTAGCTACCAGACAGGTCTTGCGGAAAAATAGTACTTTTGGAAATATCAGTTTTCTCGAGAACGAGTGACAAATTTGTGTTAGTATTCTCAACACCCCTTCTAAGATAATGTATCGATGTTTGTTAATTATTACATTTTCTTATTCTTTGTTATGAAGCCGGCAGTTTTATATTGAAAGATGTCAATTTCATCAAGGTTAGATTATTGTTAAAATTATAGAGGAGGTTTGTTTATAAAAAGTATAACTTAATAAACATGCTTCTATTCTTGAACAAACTGTTTCCTAGAAGAAAATTGCAAAAAAGTGAGAATTCTTGAAGATAACCCGTTTGTTCCCACGGCTCTGAATTTCCACGCCTTAATACAAATCTTAACCGAGCAGGTAATAAATAGTTTAAGGTCATTTCAATGCTAATCCTACTAACGCTAATGGAGGGCGATGCAGGCAAACTGATAGATAACAAACTGGTCGACACGGGAATAATGGTGATCGACACGCCGGAGCAACGTGGTACAAGTGGCCGACACGAGTAGGACCATGTGATAAACAACTTGTCGACAAAATGTAAACAAATTGTTATTTTAACTAAAAAATCAATAAACAACAAACAAAGTACGGAAGAATTGGTTGTGTTCATCGATTTTACTGAGGTCGTTTTATTTTGAATGAGCTTAAGTGGATAAGAGACAGTCTCTTTGGTAAAGTGGTCAGAGTACCTGTCTACGGATNATAAACAACTTGTCGACAAAATGTAAACAAATTGTTATTTTAACTAAAAAATCAATAAACAACAAACAAAGTACGGAAGAATTGGTTGTGTTCATCGATTTTACTGAGGTCGTTTTATTTTGAATGAGCTTAAGTGGATAAGAGACAGTCTCTTTGGTAAAGTGGTCAGAGTACCTGTCTACGGATCCATAGGTCCCGGGCTCGATCCCTGTGAAGCAGTGGGTCTGCTACAAGGTCAAACTCAGCCTCGTGAGGACAAATGAGAAGATACTTGAATAAATAATTAGCGGCTCTGGTCTAAAAAACTGAGATTTATTACAAGAGGGTTCACTGTGCTCACCACATGATATATACGCAAGTTGGCACTATCTTCTCCAGCAGACGTTGGTAGCTATGTCGGTATAACTCGGTGGTCTGACGCCATATAGGTTTTTATTGTGTAAATAACTATATATTACCATTGTTTTCATGGTATCATCTGATTAAGGAGATTGAGAGTTTTACACAAAGTTGAAAAATCATACGGACCGAAGGGCCATAAGTTTACGGTCCTAAGGGCTATAAGGATACAAATCTAATTGATCCTCAGTGCCAGATTGAGCTAGCCCTGGGCCCGTGGCATATGCTACTTGTGCTGGTGTGTTGACCCGGCAGTGAGGATTATGGGTACGAGGCTCGAGCCAACCTTCACCAGGTGTTGACGCGATAGAGGCTAGTGTGTGACCTTGTTAGCACACAGCCAGGAGCCAGGACACCCAGTGGCGTGCGTTTGACCCGGCTACTGTGTCCACCTCTTGTGTCATTCTGTCTTCTTGCGCTTATTCTCACAGCATCTCTGTGGGAAAAATACGAGTCGCCACGCCCCCTTTGGCTCGGAGAAGATGGGCCAGAGAAGAACACGCGGTTATCTCCGTCACAGTAAATACATAGCCGGATAGCTCAGTGCCTCCATACTCTTAAGATAACGTGACGGAATTTGAAATTTATCTTTGGATTTCGAGTTGAAATATATATTCTCTCATTTCTCTTTGGGTTTAAATGTGGTATAATATATTTTGTGATCAAGTTAGAAAGAAAACAAATGAATACTATATTCAATAATACTCTAAATTAATTTTTAGCAACCATCTTTCACTTGTCTTAATAAGTCAGTTTCACAATAGATTACAAAATTCAATTAAATACTCCCTAGAACTACTCGATTAATGGCTTAATTTTTAAATTCTAATCATTTGGGAATAGCTATCTAAAAAAACATCTTTTTGAGTGGCCGCCATCTTGAAAATAATTATCAGATAACAATACCATATGGATATGCCGTTTGCTTAGGATCAGAGAATATCCCTGCCTGATTTCGTTAAAACTGATCCACACACTCAACAGTAATCGTGGAACAAACAAACAAAAAACGGACAGACGGACAGACGAAATGTAAAACAGTCTATTCAGGAATAAAATAAACCTCGCGTAACATTAGCAGAGGCTACTCTTAAATTATTATTATTATTAGCACCACGTCTTACTACCCGTTCGGCTTATACGCAAATATATGATAATTACTCTGATGGATTACGGATGAAAAATTAAACGTTTTAGAGATATTCTACCCTCATTCACCTGGAAGGAGAGGGGGAAGCCATTTAGGAAAAACTGACCATAGTAGACCCGACCAGGATTCGAACCTCGATTTTCCAGTCGTCAGTAAGCCGGTCTAACACGAGAGTGACGCCTTTGACCATTCGGCCACCTACGTGGCTTTGTAGATTAAACCTTTAAATGATATACGTTCTAAAACGTATGAAGTTAAAAAAATATATATTTTTAAGGTGGGAGTGTAGGGGACGTGAGAAAAGACGAGTGTTTTGGCAGTTTTTTTTATTAAAAAAATGGTTTTTTAGTCAAAATAAATCGAATATTGTTCCAGCAGAAACATCGAGTTTAATTTTATTCTCACGGTGTTATCAACAGTTGTTGAATACCTGTCATAACCATTGTGGTATTAGATAACAAACTATTTAAATGAAGATAAAAAGTTGTCATTACATTCCAGGACACCCTCGACAGATATTCAACAACTGTTGATGTGACCATGTCAATAAAATGAAACTCTAAGTTTCTACTGGAGCAATATTTTCTTTATTTTAACAACAAAAAAGTGCCCTTATCTGGTGTTTTCAACACCTACACCTTAGAAGGATCGTCAACTAGCTTTGAAGTGTTTTTGCTGAAATCACTACAAATTCGGCAACTGGTGTGAAAACAGATAGGATATGTTTAGAATATATCTATCTATCTATCTATAAATGAGGTTACAGCTAATAAAAACCCAGTCATATATTAAACACTAAGAAAAAACTTTGTATCTAATATGAATAAAGCAAATTTAATTTAATTTAAATTACAAATAATAATTGTTCAAGTTTTTTGACCACCTGATGTCGTTTATTTGTGTGTTCAAATAATCACACAGATATTAGACAAATCCGCACTGGTGGGTTGAGGTATATGTCGTCCCTATCGTCTTGCATGGTTTTTGGAAGATTTTTTCTAAATGAGTTTTCACCCATTTATGGATGCCTTTCCTCAAAATTTTACCTTATTCATCACTAGTCTAAGAGTGTAGTAGATATTTGTATAGCCTGGACGGGTAGTAAGACGCATATATATTCATACATTAAAGATGGGTCCAATTTATATTTCTTGAATCCGAATATTAAATTTTCTTTCGAATCTTGAATCCATATTTGAATCTTTGAATCTTTAAGAATGTAGATAAGGTGAACAATTTAAAATTTAATGAAAAAAAAAGAGTGGTTCTAGGTTTGGTGCCACTGACAAATGATTTTCTTATTTTGTTCGTTATTTATATTAATTCATAAACAACAAAGAAAACTTTTTTTTAACAAATCAATTATGTTAATACAATTTTATCCTTTTTTTTTGGTGGTCTTGTTACTCTCCCAAATACACAAAACTATAATTATTTTGATCGATTGCTTAAAATCCTCTTCGGTGGCCACGTGGTCTGACGCGCTACTCTCACAGTAGACTAGACTGCCAATGACGGGGAGATCAAGGTTCGAATCTCATTCTGGTGTACTGAGGGTGGTTTTCCTAAAAACAGTTCTCCACTCTCCCTCCACGAAAGTGCTGGTACACTTCCTATTAATATAACTTTCCTAATTCCTAAATTAGTACATAAGCATAAAGCCTGAACGGGTAGTAAGGCACGCCGATAAAAAAAATTGCTTACATTTATCATTTAGAGTCGTGCTTGTCAAAATTGTATTCTAGATATTTTATTGAGATTTTTACGAATCCCAAATCTCTCTAATACCAAAGGATTCTATGGTTCAAACGTCCCATCACTATTCTATAAACCCACAGGGCTGACTCACTCACTGACATTAATATTTACCCCCTTCCAAATGAGCTAGAAACTTGAAATTTGATAAACTTATAGCTTCTATCTAGCCTGTAACCAAGGGGAACATTCCAAAAAGTTAAACATTTCAATTTTCAACCCATGAAAAAACTTCAAAATGGCGGAGCAACTTTAAAGTCGCTGCGGACCTTTCTTTGAAGGCCTCTTGTGGCTAAATTGTAAGACTTATCAAAAAACGGATTGCACCAGAGCTATATTTTTTTGGATTTTAGGTAAATTTTGCACATGTTTCCCATACTTCTTAATTTTCTGACACAATTATGGGACAGGTAGAATCATAAAATCGTAAAAGTAAATCAACGTTCAAAACAACGCTGGAATTACATTAGTTTATACTCATGAGTGGGCGCGGTGCGGTGCGGAGCCCACAACGAGCAAAGCGAGTCTGTATTATATAAACCTATACATATTATATTTACATAAGTTTGTAGTTTGTACTATTGATGTTTGTAGTGTTGATGATAGCAGAAAACCCTCGTGTTTGTTCTCGAGTTCCAATGTCAAACTTGTAGAGCAGATGATCGGTTTTAGATCTGAATCCCGCGGACAATGTCAGAATGACTGGGCCGTAAATGTGAAACTTGTTTCTTCGTGAGGTTTCCCAAGTGAGACAGATCTTGATGACGGAAGGGCAACACTCTCAAATTCCTTCACTCTCTCAAACAATCGGTGATATCAAACTCCCGAGAAAAACCCTCTACATCCACCTCACCTTTATCCATATTCTTAAATCTCTTGCTAACATTTTCAAAATAATAACAAAAAAACACGTTAATTTTAACAAATTGATCAAGAAATTGGGGAACTTGAGGTATCCAAACACCAACCATTAATTAATTACCTGGCTTTGAATGTAAAGAAATTTATACTTTATAATCAAAACTACCGAAACAATTTTATAAAGAGTAATGTGAATTATTTAAAACATATTTCGATATTAATCATATTACTTGAAATATTGGTAGTATTTTTACTGACTTAGGTTATATATATATATATATATATATATATATATATATATACACACATACATAGAAACACAATACTTTGCTTTGGTTAGATTTTAATAGTATTTATTCAAACAATTAGCTTAAATACATTTATTATATTTAAGGTGTAGATGTGGGAACACGAAAAAAAGTATCTGTTTTTGCAGATTTATATCATCACTTTTTTTTTGCCAAAATAAATTAAATATTGCTCCAGTAGTAGCATAGTTTAATTTTCTTCACCTGGTGTTATCAACAGTTGTTGAATAGCTGTCATGAGAATAGCGGCATTAGATGAGAAACTATCTTAATGAAGATAAAAAGTTGTCATTAAATTACAGGACACCCTTCACAGATATTCAACAAATGTTGATATCACTACGTGAAGAAAATTAAACTCTGTTTGTAATGGAGCAATATATTTTTATTTTGGCAAAAAAAAAAGTAATGACATAAAAACTGCAAAAATAGCGACCTTTTATCGCGTTCCCACACCCCCATCTTAAAACTGTTTTGAGTTCTCCAAGAAAGCTGTACAATTATTTGTTATTAAATTTTGATCACGAAATTCTTATTTTAAATTTGAGGCTACTGTAAAAAAAATATTTGTATGTTATGTGTAAATAACAATTAGTGTGTATATTTGTGTTTGATAGAACGATTTGAATTCGAAATTATCTAACTTATTTGATTATTTTTTTCAAATATTTAAAATGCTATTTCCATGGTAAAGATATTATTCAAGGGTGTGAAAAGGGAGGGTCAAGGGGGTCCTGAACCCCCTGTAATTTCGGGGTCCTTATATGCGTGTAAAAACTGTTTTTGTTAAAGTTGTGGTAAAATGTACTCCTGGAAAAATTAGCTCTATACGCCAAAATTTAGTAAGTTAATAACTATGCATTTTGTAGAGCTAATTAAGAGTACTATAATTGCGTTGTAAAACTGAAAAATCCATCAAAGTTGTATATTTTTATAACATTAGATTTAGTAGAATTTCCTCATAATTATATATTACATTTTTAGAAGTGTTTGCACAAAAATAATCATACACTTCCTATGATTACGATGAACACTTAATCTACTCTTTTAGAGTAAAGTAGCAAATTAGTTTTTTACAGATTACACATTTATTTTATTGTTGAACGTGAAAATTGTCATTTGAAACAAAATATCTCGCACGATAGTTATTGTAGATAATGGTAACATTAACCATATCATGTCTGGCCATTTAATAAAATTATTCCATTATGAAAACATTTGGTAAAGGATACATTTATTGCTATCAAATCACGTCAATTAAACATTTTTAAAATGTATATTAAAAAAATGAAACTATTGCCAACTTATTAAGTAGCCGAATTGACTTAACCAATACATTTAGATAGCTTATATAAAAACTATGGTAAATCACACTGACAGAAAATATCATTAGCTTTATCTTACAGGTGTAAACATTTACACTATGTACCAGCTTCAGAATACACGGCTTGTCGTATGAACACATAGTGACTTATTTAAATGTCATGTTTTCTCCTATGGGGGTTTGACTGTAAGTTTGGTCCAACACACGTAATGTAGAGGCCTGAAATATAAACATATGCTATTTTAAGAGTTGGCTTCCCTAATGAGTATACTGATACTGGTTTTAGTTCAATATGGACTTTCATAAGTTCTTCAGACAAATGCTGAGATATTTCCTCTTAATTATCCCCCTCTCTTGGTCCACCTATAAATATCTAGCGAATAGCAGCCTACGTGTCACCTTTGTCGCTTTGACTTTCCTTGTCTCTCTTAAATTCAATGTTCATGTTTCTGATGCACATGTGACAATGGGTACAAAGTACGCCCTGTGAAACACTTCCTTACACTTATCTTCTCCATAGCAGGTCTCTTACACACCTATAGAACAACTCTCCACAGCAGGTCTCTTACACACCTATAGAACAACTCTCCATAGCAGGTCTCTTACACACCTATAGAACAACTCTCCATAGCAGGTCTCTTACACACCTATAGAACAACTCTCCATAGCAGGTCTCTTACACACCTATAGAACAACTCTCCATAGCAGGTCTCTTACACACCTATAGAACAACTCTCCATAGCAGGTCTCTTACACACCTATAGAACAACTCTCCATAGCAGGTCTCTTACACACCTATAGAACAACTCTCCATAGCAGGTCTCTTACACACCTATAGAACAACTCTCCATAGCAGGTCTCTTACACACCTATAGAACAACTCTCCACAGCAGGTCTCTTACACACCTATAGAACAACTCTCCACAGCAGGTCTCTTACACACCTATAGAACAACTCTCCACAGCAGGTCTCTTACACACCTATAGAACAACTCTCCACAGCAGGTCTCTTACACACCTATAGAACAACTCTTCCTGCTATCCTCTTCTCATTAAATCCTCTCTACTTCCACCTTCCTCCTCAATCACTCCTCCAATATATTTTACGTGTTGTGCTTTTCCCAGCTCTACTTCATCCAACTTTATAGCTTTACTAGACCAAATCCTCTTCCTTATCGTCACCACCACTTCACTCTTCACCATACTAAATTCCATTCCAAATTCTTTTACCTCCTCATTCCTTTCGTGTAGTTGTTTCTAAACTTCCTCTTCCTTCTCCCCCCATAACATAAAGTCATCAGCAAACATCATGGCTTCCATTCCTTCCTCCTCGAGTTTTCCTGACACTTTGTTCATGAACATTTCCCTTACCATTACAAATAGTACTGGTGAGAGAGCAGCACTCCCTGCTTCCCTCCATTTTTTATTCGGAACCATTCCACCCCCCCCCACCCCCTTCTCCGTACTAACACAGCTCATATTATCCTTATAATCATTGTCCGTTTGGCAGGCCAACGCCCTCACGAGTCTCCGAGCTATCTGATAGCTCGCGATCTAATGGTCACTCATATGTACCTGACTATTCCCACACGTCCATCACGGACTCAGCGTTAAACAATGAGTGAAGAATGAACCTGGATACAGGACGACCTCTGGATAGCTCAGTGGTTAGAATATTGGAATTCTAATTCATAGGTCCTGTGTTCGACGATGTAGATCAGCAATAAATCAGATTGTTACTATCCAGCAAATATTAGAAAAATATTGGGAACACAACGTGATGGCGGATCAATTATTATACATAGAATTTAAAAAGGCCTATTATTCGGTTAAAATAAATAACTTATATGAAATTTTAGTTCCATTTGGTACAGTCAAAAAAAACTTGTCAACCTAATTGAGGTACGGTTTGGACGTCACTTATCAGACACTTTCTAAATACATAATGGGGTTGAAACAAGGAGATGCGCTCTTAAATCTGGCTTTAGAGTATGCTATTAGGGTACGCAGAGGATTTAACTTTGTTAGGTAATAGTAAGGAAGCTGATGCAAGAAATGCAGACATTCTATTAGAGGTAAGTAGAGAGGTTTATAAGTGAACGCTGAAAAGACTTAAGTTCGTGGTAACACAGAGAACACAAATTAAGGACGATCATTTAGAGATTACTTGGAGCAACATAATGATCATTTGACAGGGTTAGTGAGTTTAAATATTTAGGAACAATTTTCACTAGATTAGAAATCAAGAAAAGACTTAGGTCGATAGTGTGACTACATAGTGAGCCAATGGTTTTATTCCTAGTATTGCCGGGGGAAAAAAAAGAGTGTGAAATCGAGGTTTATAATTTCACAGAGATGAATCGAGAACTGGGAGCTGTGTCGGTTCTAGATTTTGGCTAGTTTACAAGTCGTTAGCTGATATAATCAATGGTTTCAGAAAGTTCACGTGAATTACCTCAACATAAACATAGATTAGAAAATATTTTGCCCGTGATCATACACATTTGAATGGAGGTGACACGGGGTGCAGAAATATCGTGGTATTTTATTACGTGAAGACACTGACATATTCCACGTCTGCACTGACTGTTAAACCCTTCTCAGGGGAAATTTAAGGTGTGATTCCCTGCAGTGACTGTCTTCACATCACCCCCCCCCCTCCGCCCCTCTCTGGGACAAGCACCTTCAAAATGTCGTATAAACGCCCAGGTAGCGTCTGTTCCACTGCCTCGGTATATTTTAACAAGATATCTCTTTCAACCCACACCCCCAGCGCTGCATATTAGGTCGGGGTGCGGTTAACTTGAGGGTGTTAAGGATTACGTTTGGGCAGTCGCTCCGGAAGTTCTTTGGAAGTGGAGCGGGAGGGGCCAACTGAGAGATTGGGCTTAGGGGACATTTCTAAACGTGGGTGATTCTTGAAGAAATTTGACGGAAGTTTATTTTTAATGGGTAGTACTTTTTGTCTTTTTTTTGTCATAAAGTATAATAAAAACACGGTAGAAAAGGTGTAATAGATGAAACAATTATTTTTTTGCTGATTTGGTTGCCCTTATAAGATAATTTTACAGTAGACTGGCCATCCAATGGAAAGTTTTTGAAAATTAGATGCCTCTAAAAGCTAATTAGTGTTAGCCCTTGGGGTACGGCCATACTGGAGCGAGCGCTCGAGCCGGAACAGTCTAGCTTACAGGCGCTAAGTAATATTATTGTGTGTTGGTCCATTGAGTCCTGGAAAACTTCTCATTTTGACATTTTTATTATTATCGATAGGTTTAGCACACTTGCTACTGACGACCTGATTTAATTGATAAGATCATAAACTATATATATATATATGTGTGTGTGTGTGTGTGTGTGTGTAAAACTTATATGTTAAAATACTTCAATATTATAATCAAAGTAGGCCTTTACGAATAAGAACTACCATTGGCGTGGAGATAGGATGGAAAACCACAACAATAAATCACCTGTCAAAAACCACCCTCAGTTCATTGAACCAAGATTCGAAACTTTTCCTCTTTGTCGAGAGCTATCTGCTAATCACGCGTTCGCTAGCCAGTCTGGCCAAACCCTGACAAGTAAGTTTTAAAAAATGGGATGCCCTTAGAAGATATTTGGAGGGGTTCTAACTTGGAATATTTGTATACGTGAGTTATGAGTATACGTTGGAAATATTAGTGGGGGAGGGGGAGCCTGATAAGATAGTACCATACCTCCAAAATATAAACAAAGGAGCTTGAGCCCATTTGGCCCACCTTGTTCCAGAGCCCTTGATTTTTGGTAACTTAACGTCAGTATTGCTTTTTACGTGTTTTTTTCTCACCGAGTCTTAGTACCCGTCCGGGCTAATCTCGCAGTGGACTAGACTGCCGATGACGGGGAGATCAAGGTTCGAATCTCGGTCGGGTGGACTGAGGGTGGTTTTACCAGAATGGTTTTTCACTCTCCCTCTATGAAAATTCGGATACACTTAATCTAATATAGCCTTCCAGTAGCGTAGCTAGCACATATGTGGATGACCCGAACGGGTAGTAAGACGCGATGATTTAAAAATCCCTTTAAAACCAATAAACCCAAACACTTTAATCTTCACAGACCACTTAGAAAGAAGCCTGCAGGTGTAATCTTCACAGACCACTTAGAAAGAAGCCTGCAGGTGTAAAACCTTGGGCGCATTTTTTACTTATTTGGCCTACATACTTTGAGTAAACCTAGCATGTGGGTTTTACATATATTGCGAGCCTAGTGCCTTAAACCACATGCTCACCGGTTCAACGAAACTAAGACGCACAAAATCTGAAGCTTGGCATGAGCATGGTTCATGGGACACTTCAGGATAGACCTATAAACCTATTAAAAGAAGTTATGGCAGAGAAAGTAGCTTAAAGGAAGTGCACCTACACTAGCATGGAGATAGGATGGGAGAACAACAGTAAGTGGGCAATAACGTGTGAAATCACACTGATAAATAACGTGTGAAATCACACTGATAAATAACGTGTGAAAGCCACCCCCAATTGAACCTTCCTTCTATCCGTCAAGCATCCTGACCGCTCGTCCAATATTGCCCCACGCCCCCTTCTATCCGTCAAGCATCCTGACCGCTCGTCCAATATTGCCCCACGCCCCCTTCTACCCGCCAAGCGTCCTGACCGCTCGTCCAATATTGCCCCACGCCCCCTTCTACCCGCCAAGCGTCCTGACCGCTCGTCCGAACCTCCACTAGTTTTTGACGGTCTCAAGTTGACTCCTCCCGGACTTTAGTTCCCCCTGAAGGCCCCTGCGAGGTTGGACAGCAGCAGTCAAAGATAAAACAAAAGAAGAGGGAATAGATAGATATATTCTTTATTTGAAATGTCGTCGCTCTCCCTTGTGAAGAAGTAGTGGTGTGTTGGCAAGACGGATAGTCCAAAGTTGGGGATCGAGACGGAAGGTAAAAAAAAGGAAAAATAAAATGTCGCAGCTAAACTGTGAGGGTGGTATGTTCATCCATTCAGGGGTTGTTTAGGAGGAGGGGGTGAGGGAGGGACGCCCGTGAAGAACCAATACGTCGAGACCCCTGTTTATTCTTTCAGGTTACTAAGAAATGAAGTAGGAAACTATTCACTTGAGACAGTGTCTTCTGTAAACATTGTCTAATAAATATCTTGTACTCTTGATCAGATTTCCCACTGGGTCCAGTAGATGTTTCCTCACTCTCCTTCCACGCAAATACCAGTAGATTTCCTTTCAAATTCTTCCTTCCTCATCTTTACACCAAAAGAGTAAGCATCGTATAAGCGTATAATCTAAACCGGTAGTAAGACACGGTGATAATAGATCAAAAAAATTGTGTATAACAACAATAAAAAATATTTAGATTTAGATTTTCTCAAAGAGTAGCCAGGCTTTTTCGGAAATTGTATCAAAGAAATTAGATCAAGGATCGCCATTGCCAATGAAGCTTTCAGCCAGAAGAGGTTACTGCTGACCTGCAAGTTGAGTTTGGAACTGAGGAACAAACTGATAATATCCTACATTTGGAGCAGAAACTTGGACTCTCAGGAAGATGGTAAAGAAATACTTGGAGAGTTCTGAAATGTGAGCTGGAGAAGACTTGAGAAGATCAGGTGGACGGACAGGGGGACAAGTTAACAAGTCCTGAGAAGAGTGGGTGAGAAGAGAACCATTTTAGATGTGATTCCTCGGTACAAAGTAAACTGGATCGGACACATCCTCAGGAGGAACTGTCTTCTGAACGACGTCATAGAAGAAAAGGTTGATGGAAAGAGGAGCTTAAGAAGAAGGAGGATTCAAATATTGGATGATTTGAAGGAAGGAAAGAAAGAAGTTCTGGGAGATGAAGGAGGAGGCAGAGGACAGGACGCATTGACAAAAGGAATGGACCGGTCGTAATACAGAACGCCTAACAATAATATTGATGAAACAAATAGCCGAAGCTATTGTTAATGCATTTTAGTGAGGATAATACCTCTTAGATATCATATTATGAAAATTGAAAAATGACACCTGGACACGGGAATCCTGGATAGCTCAGTGGTAAGAGCATTGGCGTACTAAGCCGAAAATCCCGGGTTCGATTCCCGTGTCCAGGTGTCAATTTTCAGAATATGATATCTAAGAGGTATTATCCTCACTAAAATGCATTAACAATAGCTTCGGCTATTTGTTTCATTAATATATGCAATCCTGTACAATTATATATATGTCAAATGGCCGCAAAAATGCCAACTACCGAGTAGCTAATGGCTGCGTTGTCTGATGGCTGTGATCTTATATAATCACATGTTTATAAGCTGACAACTTCCTCACGTCCATCTTAGACTTTGCCTTAAACTATGAGTGAAGAATGACCATGAGCACGGGACGAATCTTGGATAGCTCAGTGGTAAGAGCATTGGCACATTAAGCCAAAGGTCCCGGGTTCGATTCCCATGTCCAGGTGTCATTTTTCAATTTTCAAAATAATATTGATGTTGTGTGTTTGAAATAAGCAGTGCCGATGGCCGTCAGTGTGCAACTATTACATTAATAGTTCTGCCACCAGCGTGATCTTAGACGCACGGCCAGTTCTACCAGCACCCAGGCCGTAACCTTGCTTATTCTCCATGAATTGCTCTTTTTATCTATTTGAACCAACATTTCTGGGGACAGCAACCGTTCACCAAATAAGGGACTGTAAAAATATAACTTGGGGCCCATTTAAAGGTGTTGAAACACGTCAGAGTATTTTATCAATGAATATTGCTAATATCTGCTCTATGTCTTTTGAGCTTTAGGTATAAGCATACATTTGTGTTTTCAATTCTCTATTTCACTTGTTTATACTTTTTATTGGCTAATAATAATAATAATAATAATAATAATAATAATATTTAGCACCGCGTCTTACTACCCGTTCGGGTTATACGCTTTAAGTACTAATTACTCTAGTGGATTAGGAATTGGGAAGGTTGAATTAGAGGAAGTGAACCCGCATTTGCGTGGAGGGAGAGTGGAAAACCATTTAGGAAAAACCACCCCAGTTCACCCGACCGAGATTCGAACCTCTATCTCCCCGTCCTCAGCAGTCGAGCTCAACACGACAAGCGCGTTAGCCAACTACGCCACCGAGGCGGGTTATTGGCTAATCAAGATAGTTAATGTCAGACACAAGGAATGATGGATGGCATGTGTTAAACTAGGACTATGTATGGTCACCTATGATGGATTGGTGGGATTTGAAGCCCAGCCAGTACTTTGGGTGTGTCTCTTTTTGGGATTTTCTTGGCTATCCACAATATAATTTCTATTGGAAGAACTATATATGAGTATGACAGCTAGAAAAATTACTAAATATTATTATTATTATTATTATTATTATTATTAGCACCGCGCCTTACTACCCGTTCGGGTTATACGCACTTACGCTAATGTGTAATGGTAGGGTGATTGTGAGATGAAATGAAGGACCTACAGTTTAACGTGTAATCCGAACCATGGTGGAGGCCTGGCATTCCTCACATTCACAAGATGTCTTGTCAGAGGTGAAGGAAGGGTTTGGTAATCAGATAAATCTTTGCTGGGACCGAGGATTGAACCCCAGCCGTCAGCATTGAAGTCTGACACCTTAACCCTAGTCCGCCAGGTCACCCAATTAATTACTAAATAAAACTTCACATATTTACACAAGTTATGTGGGTTGCAGCTGTCATACGTTTGATATATATTATTAATAACTTAACTATACAAAAAAAATTAATACTATTGTAAATCGTTATCAATGTTGATCGCAAACAAAAGCAAGTTTTTATTTTCTGAATGTGTATTCCTACCAAAACCTATGATGGATGTGTTGAAATAATTTGATATCACAGCCACCGGCTTAGTAACCGATTATATTCACAAGTCCATCACAGACTCTGCCTCAAAATATAAATGGAGAATTACCGTGAACACGTGACGATCCCTGGATAGCTTAGTGTTAAGAGTATTGGCACACTAAGCCAAAGGTCCCGGGTTCAATTCTCGTGTCCATGTGTCATTTTTCAATTTAATCCAATGTGACTCGTAATTATAATCATTCAATCCCCAATCTTCTACTTTCGTATGTACTTAATTTTGTAGTGTTGCTTTCTACCATATTTTTTGAGAATAAAACGGATTTTTTTTTGTATCTAGTTACTGACGAGTAAAAAATGGTATTTTATCTTTCAAAACGATAACATTTAAATGTTGAAAACGTTTCAAACACTAAAATGTAAGAATCAATGAAGACATTTAAACTATAGAAGCTCCCNCTTTAACGAAGTAAGTTTGTGATGAAACCGTACCTTTTCGGGTAGAATTGAGCCGTAGTTTGTGGTCCTTTACAAGCGACGGCAGCCATAAAAACTAACAGGAGAAAATGGTTTGTCCGTGTCACGACGTAACATTGTCACCCGAGATATTGGGCCAGGTAAGAAAAAGGTCATAAGGGAAACAAAGTTATAGTCATTAAGTTAAAACATAAAATAATGTTTCCTTTCTGTGTGAAAACCAAGAGGGTGTTTTTTTAAAGTGATTTGTAAAAGGGAATAAGATACAGACTTACCGAAGATTTAATATTATTACTTGTCTAAAAAGGGAAGAAAGGAGATCTGTAATGGAATGAAATATTGCCAATAATGTAATATATTCTATAAATTAGTTGGGTTACGACTCGTGTGGTTTGTTTATAGATTTGCCTGTTACACTCATATAGGAATATTATGGTCCTTGGTCCTATTTGACAAGAAGTCTGCAGTTATAATTAATCCTCAGCTTAGCGCACTAGTATTTGTATATAGTTTTTTTATAATAAATATATATATATAAGTATATACATAACGTTCTCTTTACTAACTAACTTATTATATCAACATTCAAACTAGCGTATCTATAGAATACACGATGACCTGGCGGTCTAGGGGTAAGGTGTCAGACTTCTGTGCTGGCGGCCGGGGTTCAATCCTCGGTCCCGGCACAGATTTATCTGATTACCAAACCCTTCCTTCACCTCTGACAAGACATCTTGTGAATGTGAGGAATGCCAGGCCTCCACCGTGGTTCGGATTCCACGTTAAACTGTAGGTCCTCCATTTCATCTCACAATCACCCTACCATTACATATTAGTGTAAGTGCGTATAACCCGAACGGGTAGTAAGACGCGGTCATAATAATAATAATAATAATAATAATAATAATATAGAATACAACCAGTTTGACTACTTCAACAGACATGTACACAAACCCATTTGACTACGTCAAAATACAGGTATACACACTCATTTTACTACTTCAATATAACCCGCCTCGGTGGCGTAGTTAGCTAACGCGCTAGTCGTGTTGAGCTAGACCGCTGAGGATGGGGTTATCGAGGTTCGAATCTCGGTCGGGTGAACTGGGGGTTGTTTTTCCTAAATGGTTTTCCACTCTCCCTCCACGCAAATGCGGTACCTTCCCAATTCCTAATCCATTAGCGTAATTAGTACTTAAGCGTATAACACGAACGGGTAGTAAGACGCGGTGCTAAATAAAATAAAAAAATACTTCAATGTATGTATTATAAACCACCCTAAAAACAATCGGCCGCGATTAGAACCGTGAACGATGAACCAGATCAGACAGAACCAGACGAGTCTGCCATTTAGTCTGCGTGTCCACCGACACGGGTGTCAAAATGTTATTTTGAGGGTGTTGTAGAGACAGGTGGAGATTAGCCCGGCTCCTGGGGCTGATAGACCCATTTTGGAGGAGCACCTGCAACATTAAAAAATGACAAGGTAATAATAACAAATGAAACGAACCGCGACACATCCTGTGAATTTATAAGTTAATTGAAAAGTGATCAAGCCACGATAATTGGATCAAGTACGTGTTATAAGTAGTGGTCATATTCTTGCGACTAGCAATGTTTCGTTTATTATTTGGCTCTTCATTTGATTTTAAACCTATATTTCCCAATTTAAGTTATTTATTTGATATCTACAGTCCAATTTTTATATGAAGAGCCTTTAATAATAATAATAATAATAATAATATTTAGCACCGCGTCTTACTACCCGTTCGGGTTATACGCTTTAAGTACTAATTACTCTAATGGATTAGGAATTGGGAAGGTTGAATTAGAGGAAGCGAACCCGCATTTGCGTGGAGGGAGAGTGGAAAACCATTTAGGAAAAACCACCCCCAGTTCACCTGACCGAGATTCGAACCTCGATCTCCCCGTCCTCAGCGGTTGAGCTCAACACGACAAGTGCGTTAGCCAACTACGCCACCGAGGCGGGTAGCCTTTAATAAAAATGTAAACATGTATTTTTACGTTCAACGCAGATAACATAATTATTATTGTTTTTTTATAGATATTGATAATATATGTATATATAAAGTGACAACAGAAGCTAGTATGAACACGCAAAAGTAAACCTAGTAGCGTGTCTAGCCGTGTGATAAGACCCTTTCTATAAAAACTGGACTGTATTAATAGATTTCTCTAGTATTCCTATGGCTACTTTTATCTTCTTTGTCTCCATCTTATTCCCTTGTCCCCCCTCCTCCATCACAAACCGCCCTAAAGTCTCTCCCACAAGGACCTCTTAATAAAATCATCAAGGGGACCGCCAAACACAACTCACCCAAGCTAACGCCGTGCCAAGTTAAAATTATAGGCTTACCAAAGTTTAAGAACATGTAAAGAACCTTTTCCAAAGATAAAACCAAGGTTTTGTATTTCCACGCTTGACAAAAAATACCTGCCAAAGCCTACCTGTGTAGAAATATAGGTTAGCTTCACTGATCTGTCCAGGATAGTTGAATAGAGAGTTCTTTTGGTACTTTAAATAACGTTTACTGACGTGTCAGCGAGGAGTTAAGGAAATATATTGTATTTTACTGACACGAACTTTAATACATCACTTTATACTATTATTAAAATATGTATCTCTCACATATGAGCACTAATTAATATGTACACCTGATTTATCAACCGGCCCAATGGTAACGAGGTTTTGGTTAATTAGGTTTAAGTGTTTCAACTGGTTCCACACCATCATAGTGTCCCCATCATACTATCACTACCATACTCATTATCATCATCATACTATCACCCTTATACTCACTATTCACCCTCATACTCACTATCTCCCTCATACTCACTATCACCCTCATACTCACTATCACCATCATACTCACTATCATCATCATACTATCACCCTCATACTCACTATCTCCATCACCTCATCTCATACTGATGTAGCCCAGACACACAGTATTAATATTGCACCTGATTTATCTACAATATTATTATTAGCACCGCGTCTTACTACCCGTTCGGGTTATACTGCACTTACGCCAATGTGTAATGGTAGGGTGATTGTGAGATGAAAGGGAGGACCTACAGTTTAACGTGGGATCCGAACCACGGCGGAGGCCTGGCATTCCCCACATTCACATGATGTCTTGTCAGAGGTGAAGGAAGGGTTTGGTATTCAGATAAATCTGTGCCGTAACCGAGGATTGAACTCCGGCCGCCAGCACAGAAGTCTGACACCTTACCACTAGACCACCAGGTCACCTTTCTACAATAAATTAATAAGATACAAATTCATTAGAAGAATGTTGAGGATTGATTATTTTCCACAGAAAGTATATTCATAAACGTAACGTGTTCTTAAAAAGTAAAATTTAGCATAAATAATTTAATTATTTTAACATAAACTGCAAAAAATACATATGTGAGCTTATATTATGTCAGCAATTTTTGTCTCATTAGTATAAAAAAACTTTTTAGATTGTTGCTATAGGCATTGAATGTTTCTTTAAGTCAATCTGCTAGTAAGTATTTTGAATAGGTATTTTAAAATTTTAATTATATAAATCTATTTTTTTTTGCCCCAGTAATAAAACAAAATTCCTTTTTGCAACTACTGTTTTATGATATAAACAAGCATTTTTTACTTTCTCTCGATAACTCAGAGAACATGTATTATGATCGTAACAAAAAATCAAAGTCGAGATTTCGATAAATGTCGACGTTTCATGAACCCCTTAAACAAACAAAAAAAAGTAGTTTTCGCAATGCGGTCTGTCTGTCTGTGCCTCTGGCTAGAGTCAAAACTATTTTACTGACTGGGTTGAAACTTGGTATCTGGAGTCCCTTAAGGGGATTTTGGAGTTCAATCACTAAATCTAAGTGTTGTTTACTGAAGGGAAAAATAAAGAAAAACTATTTTTTCGAAATTAGCTTTATCCATTTTAATTTAACATTATATATCGACACTATTTTTTGCTATAAACAAGATGACAGCTATAGTTTTCTCATGAAAGCTATTTTAAGGGTACTTTAGAAAAGGGAAATTTTTCAGTTTTCATGATTTCTCGGTAACTATTAACGATACGAAATAATGTTTTAATGTAAAATTGTGGTACTACTAAAGAAAAAACTTTTTTAAATATATTTTTATAAAACCAACACATTCTGAGATAGAAGTATATATAAGTATATATATATATATATATATATATATATATATATATAT
>CABFOW010007614.1:0-11822 GCA_902141385.1 Timema californicum | reverse complement strand
ATAAAATATTTTCATCAACTGCGTGTCTGCATCATTGTAAAAAACTTGTTTACCGTTATGTTCAATCATATGGTTTAAATTCATCAGTCGCCATTTTGAGGCTATGTTCGTTAGAAGTTTTTGTGAAAGTGGTGTGAATAATTTTTTAAAGTGGAATAAAACTATAAATAAACTTTGCGTCTGTCCTCAAATAAATATATAAATAATATTGACCTAAATTACTGTGGTTAACTATCACATGAATATATTACCAACTGTTTTCATTACAGTCATCCAAAGTGATATATGTCAGCTGTTGGCGTAGTGATATATTAGAGATTACTTCTAGTAACATTTCGAGCTGTTATCCAGGTAAACTTAGCCCGTGAATGAATTATAACTACGCCACCGAGGCGGGTATCTACACCGGTAGTTTAAAATCGTTGTGAGGCCCTTTTTCTTCTTATTCCTCCTATAACGTAGAACCAATTCTCGCGCATGCCAAGACTCAACTATAGCTAAAGACACATAGTAGAGGTGTAGAAAGACGAGGTGAAAATCACAAGTTAACTTTGAGAATAGAAATTAGCATACTCAAATGGGACAGATGTGTTAAAAAATAAATTTGAAGTGATTATTAACTGGAATAATTTTTTTATTCATACCATCATAAATAAATGTTGCTGTTTATTTTTATAGTGAATATGAAAAAAAAATTCAGAGATTTGATCGAATCCCCTGATTCTTCCGCCACATTTTCCCTGTTCTCCAGGTTGATGGACACCCTGAAAGGGACTCGATCCCTGACCTGCCATACATCAACAAATGGCGCGCGATGTTTCGACCAGAGCCACGCTCAGAGCGTCAAGTGACAAAAGAAGGTACTGCTTGCGCGACACGCCGCTCGAAGCACGTGGCGCTCGCTTAATCGAACACCGGAACTAGGTCACGCAGGATATAGGGATAGTCCCGACACGCGAATGTGACCGACGACGGTAACAATATAATTGAGAAGCACTTTAACCGCTGTTGGGATCATTATTAGCGTTATTATAATGAGTGTCCCCGCGCCAACATATCAGCTATTAGCGGCAAGAAAGAAACCAACAATCGATAATAAATCGATTAGGGCAGGCCGCAAGATAAGACATTCTGTCTGATACGCTGTGTTCAACGTGGGGTTAATCGGAGGCCTGTATTTCGACAAGACGCCTTCTGACGGATTGAACTGCGCATGCGCCAAGCTTGTATACATCCTAAATGGCGGAAACTCGGCTTTCGTTCGGTAATGGCGGAATAGGACAAGCTATCAAGGCGCCTGGAGACAGAAAAACAGACACCCCGCCCCCCCTTTCCACACAACGCAACCGATGAGACTCGACTCAAATGTTGGATCGAGTGTGCGGCCAGCCTTATCCGCTTCGGTGGCCTCACAGTCCAAAGAATTGCTCTCGAACTCGGAACCAGCCGCGGGATTCTTGCGGGCCACAGCTTAGGAAACACGTCTGATTTAATTAAACTCTATACTTTGTTTCTGCAACGCGTCTTATTACCCGTCATGACGCGGCATATTTTAATCACGGTAGTGGGTGAGGGATAAGGAAGACATGATTTAGAGAAAAATGTATCCGCATTTGAGTGGAGGTAATGTGGGGAAAGTATATAGAGAAAACTACCCTCGGTACTTCCGGATAGGATTCGAACCCTAGCTTTCCAGACACTGGCAAAACAGACCACAAGAACCTGACGTTTAATCTGCGTGTTCAACGATGTAGCTATATACTAGAAGCTATTCGATGTTATGTATTTAAATATATATTTTTTTTAGCACCGCGTCTTACTACCCGTACGGGTTGTACGCATTAACTAATTATGCTAATGTTTTTAGAGATTAGGGAGGTTATATTTAGAGGAAGTGTACACGCGTTTGCGTGGAGGTATATTGGATAACCATTTTGGGAAAAACTACCCTAAATACACCTGACCGAGATTCGAACCTCAATCTCCCCGTCATCAGCAGGCTAGTTTACAGCGTGAGAAACGTCTTGGACCATGTGGCCACCGAAGCTGGTTTTATAATAATTAATGTATATATAACATTTACTAAATCATAAAATTTAAAAATTCCCACAAGTATTTAAAGTGATAACAAAAATCACGGGTTGAAATAGTTATGTGTGTTTTACTGTACTTATTCAAAATTATATGCACACTAAAATTGAACGGTTTTATTGTTACGGAGAGATCGGGGTTCGAATTCTGGTAAGGTGTATTAAGGGCACAGACAAGGTCAACACCAGACCCACAGCCTCCAGGCTGGCTGTGCTCATCGGGAGAGATTGAGTGTTTCGACACGAGGATCGCTACGTGCAGTCCAAGGAGACAGTACTGCTATCAAGCGGGCATTTCTAAAAACTGGTTTAATTAAAGATGGTGTTATTAGAGTGCCTTAAGGAGCCAAGAAACAGCCTTTCACAAGCTAGGTTCAGGTAGCAGTCCAATCTCTCTTCCCATAAACCAACCGAGCCTGCTCAGACCGCAAATTACAAAGAAAACATGGAATACAAGGGTCCTGTTGAAAGGGGGTGAGCGGCGAGCTGGGGCTGTTATTGTTGGTATATAAACTATTACAGCGGTCGGTTACAGGTCAATCGCGGTCGACCTCGGAGCAAATTTCAGTCGATCGCGTGAAAAAATTACATCGTCACGAAAAGGCAATCTTATCTCGCATTATTCCACTTTGGTAAGCCTAGATAGGGTCATAGTGTAAACAGTCAAGGTAAGACTGCTACCTTTCTTTGTTCCACTACGGTGTAGCTTATAAGATAGGGTCATAGTGTAATCAGTCAAGGTAAGACTGCTACCTTGCTTGGTTCCACTATGGTGTAGCTTATAAGATAGGGTCATAGTGTAATCAGTCAAGGTAAGACTGCTACCTTGCTTGGTTCCACTATGGTGTAGCTTATAAGATAGGGTCATAGTGTAATCAGTCAAGGTAAGACTGCTACCTTGCTTGGTTCCACTATGGTGTAGCTTATAAGATAGGGTCATAGTGTAATCAGTCAAGGTAAGACTGCTACCTTGCTTGGTTCCACTATGGTGTAGCTTATAAGATAGGGTCATAGTGTAATCAGTCAAGGTAAGACTGCTACCTTGCTTGGTTCCACTATGGTGTAGCTTATAAGATAGGGTCATAGTGTAATCAGTCAAGGTAAGACTGCTACCTTGCTTGGTTCCACTATGGTGTAGCTTATAAGATAGGGTCATAGTGTAATCAGTCAAGGTAAGACTGCTACCTTGCTTGGTTCCACTATGGTGTAGCTTATAAGATAGGGTCATAGTGTAATCAGTCAAGGTAAGACTGCTACCTTGCTTGGTTCCACTATGGTGTAGCTTATAAGATAGGGTCATAGTGTAATCAGTCAAGGTAAGACTGCTACCTTGCTTGGTTCCACTATGGTGTAGCTTATAAGATAGGGTCATAGTGTAATCAGTCAAGGTAAGACTGCTACCTTGCTTGGTTCCACTATGGTGTAGCTTATAAGATAGGGTCATAGTGTAATCAGTCAAGGTAAGACTGCTACCTTTCTTTGTTCCACTATGGTGTAGCTTATAAGATAGAGTCATAGTGTAGTCAGTCAAGGTAAGACTGCTACCTTTCTTTGTTCCACTATGGTGTAGCTTATAAGATAGAGTCATAGTGTAGTCAGTCAAGGTAAGACTGCTACCTTTCTTTGTTCCACTATGCTGCAGCTTAGATATACTCCATTCACGGTAGGAATTACTCTCTGAAAGGTCTTTTTTCCTACCAATATCCTACTATATAATAGATTTCTGATAGGGAGAAAGGCCTTTCATAAAACAATTCCTACGGTGAACGGACTTACGGTCTATATAGACTGTCTGTGGCCAAGAGTGATTATTTTCCTAAATGGTTTACCACTCTTCCTCCACGCAAATGCGGGCTATCCCTAGTGGGACCTTCCCATGCGTACAGTCCTAACACAGAGAAAGAGACTCAATGACAAACAAAACAAAGAAAGATTTAAACTATCTTTTTAAAAATGTGTATGTTGCGAAACGTGTTCTGAACTATTTCTGACACAGCGGAAACTGACTTCTGATATTAAATATAATAAAGGTGGTATACACAGTTTGCTGACATGCAAGCTTTTACAAACATGCACACACATATGTGAATAGCAGGTATGAGTGGGGGGCAAAGCGGGGGCGATTGCACCACGATTTGTTTTACATTAATTAGCCTTCTTGAAAGGTACTTTGAGCAGTTTTTTTTTGTCTGACAAGATTTTAAAAAAGCATTAGAAAATGCCCTGCGTTTTATTTGATATAACCCGCTTCAGTGACCGAATGGTCTAAGGCGTCACACTCGTTTAAGGCTAGCCTGCTAACGACGAGGAGATTAGGGTTCTAATACCAGTCGGGTCTACTCAGGATAGTTTTTCCTAAATATTTTCTCACTCTCCTTCCCCGCGAATGCGGGTATATTTAATCTAGATGCTTCCTTCCTCATCCCTACTCCATTAGTATGTGTATAAACTGAACAGGTAGTCAAAAGTGGCGATATATATATATATATATATATATGTATAAAAACAAAATAGTTCCCACATCGTTGGGTCACGCGGTATTTGGAGGCAAGCTCGCGATAGTCTTGAATCACCTGGCGACGGGGAAGTCTAGGTTAAAACCTTGGCCAGGCGCACTAGGGATTGGATTTTCCAATCTCTCTCCACGCAAATCTAGGGGGAAATTTCTCTAAACTAAACTCTACCTTTCTTGTCAGTATACATATGGAAGACATCATCATCATCATCATCAACTGTTTCCAACCAGTGACCGGGTCTGTTTAGTAAAATGCCTCCATATCCCTTTGTTCTTCCAGCATTCTTCCTCCTGCACTCTCCTCCACTCTCCTCCTCTCACTTGCATACTTGCTGTTATCTGTTCCTCCCATCTCTTCCTTGGTCTCCCTTGCAGTCTCTTCCCTACATACTTCATATACATAAATCTTCTAAGAATCCTCTCCCCTTCTATCCTAATTACGTGTCTATACCATCTCAGTCTTGCTTCCTCTACTATCTCATGTACTCCAACATCCTCATTACATGTTCATACCATCTCAGTCTTGCTTCCTCTACTATNNNNGAAAATCCAACCAACCGTGATGTTCAGAAAGTAAAAAGGATTCTGCGGTATCTGAGAGGAACGACAGACTACGGACTGGTCTACAAATCCAACCTGGAAAAAGGTGTATTTGATTGTTTCAGCGATGCAGATCATGGTGGCTGCCTAACTACAGGACGCTCTACCTCAGGAGTACTCTGCCTGTACTCTGGGGCACCTATTTCGTGGATGAGTCAGCGACAAGCCTCTGTTGCCATATCCACAACCGAAGCTGAAATCGTAGCTGCCAGTGAAGCTGCGAGAGAGATGCTGTGGACCAAGCGGCTTCTGAGCGAACTTGGCCATCTGAAGTCGACACCTACTCTGCAAGTTGACAACGAAGCAGCCATCCGGCTTGCACAAAATCCTGAGTTTCATCGAAGAACAAAACACATTCGGATCAGACACTTCTTTGTTCGCGAATTGGTCACCGATGGGGAAATCAACATTTTAAAAGTTGACACTAAAAATCAGCTCGCGGACATTTTTACAAAACCATTGTTTTCAGTTCGTTTTAAATTTTTATGTAACAAAATGGGAGTTTACAAGTTATAAAATAAGGGAGAGTGTTGATGTATTTTAACATATTTTTATATTATTTGATAACTTTTAACTTTTATCTCTCATCCTTTGCTAACGCAGCACCTTACTTGAATAATGCTGGATTTACTCTTAAGAAACAGCACCCCAACAATGGTTAAATTAATATCCCTAAGGCAACAGTAAGTAAACAACTACACACTTAAAAATAATTGCATCGTTTCCATTCTCCAAAACAACGTTTTGAATAAACTCTAATAATTGTGAAACCAAAAGTGCCTTTTTATTGCAAAAACCAAAAATTCCTAATCCTCTCTCTTCTGGTGACAGTTAGAAAGCTCCTCAAATACTTCATTCCCATGTCCTCCAGTTTCCTCGTGTTTCTTTTATCCAAGGTCAAAGTTTCCGCTACGTACGCATAGTAAGCACAATAAACATGGGGCCAACGGCTATACTTCCCCATCCGAAGGAAGTTGTGCTACAGATTTTGATCGCCTAAGAAAACTACGTCGAACCTGGCTGGGTTTGAACCCACGAACATCGGGTCCAGAGGCGAGACTTGACGCCTGTCAAGTGTTGATGAGTCTCCTAATCAACAGGAGAGGGGCTAGTTATCAGATATCTGGATGTCATAGTATCAACCACTTGATTTGTATCGAGATACTCGCTCGTCTTTATCAATATCTCCAAGTGGGTTACACAACAAACAATATCTCACCGCTATGATAAGATGTGGAGAAAACTGGTCTGAGAGGCTAGGATACAACAAACATACTTTTTATAGGTGAGGTTAACGCTTGTCCTCCCTTGTAAGCTCACTATGGAGACCAGCCAACGTTTGAACTCCTTTGTAAGTTCACTATAGAGACCAGTCAACGCTTGCTCGCCCTTGTAAGCTCACTATGGAGACCAGTCAACGCTTGTACTCCCTTGTAAGCTCACTATGGAGACCAGTCAACGCTTGCTCTCCCTTGTAAGCTCACTATAGAGACCAGTCAACGCTTGCTTTCCCTTGTAAGCTCACTATAGAGACCAGTCAACGCTTGCTCTCCCTTGTAAGCTCATTATAGAGACCAGTCAACGCTTGCTCTCCCTTGTAAGCTGACTATAGAGACCAGGCAACGCTTGTGCTCCCTTGTAAGTTCACTATAGAGGACAGTAAACGCTCATGGTTATGCTAGCAATCGATTGTATCGACCTTGAGTAAACAAAAGGTCACGTGGTCGGCAACACGGGTTTATCACGACATTCCAATCAGGGGGGAACAAATCCTGCTGTATTGACATATTTTCTTAGACCTTAGTTTGTACTTGACCAATGACTTCCCCGACCTTTTCCCTGATCTCCCTTGATCATTTCCTAAAATTCCCGACTAAAAAGTATGTCACATCCTTCTAACTCACCCCCCTTTTCCTTCCACGTTTTTCTATTGTTATTTAAAAAAAATAGTTTTAAAATTTGAATTTAAATTGTTTACTAGGAATTTAAAATATATTACACAGCTACAAACAAAAAAATGACATAATTTACTGATTATTGTATTTCATATTTTGAGTAAAATATCATTTTCCCGGATATTTATTGTGATTTACCAAATTCCCGACTTATTACCGTTTTTTCCTGATCACTTCAAATTCCCGGCTAATTCCCGTTTTCCCTGATTTTCCCGGATGGTAGACACCCTGTTGATGCATACACCTACCAAGCCTAAGCGCTAGTAATAACAGTCCCCGACGGAATCCTCCGGTAGGGTTCGCCCATTTCACGGTCCACGTTGGGGTATACAAGGCTAATTGTGGTTTTCTCCATCAATACCTCAAAATATCAACAAATCAGTGATATCTTGTAATGAGGATCAACGACAACCTAGCTAGGGCGGTATCGTGTCCGACTACTAACCTGCACGACCGAAAATTTGGTCGTTCGTGAAATGTGTGTTTCTTCTTTGTCAGCGATGTCTTTATGGCTGGTGTCTGGATGTTGTGTTTGTCCTAGATTTAAGCTAGTTTACAGGTCGTGTGCTGATATAACCAGTCAGTCCAGACAAACCCTCTAACAGTGGAGTTTGTTGATTACTCTAATGGACACAAAACTACAGTAGCCCCGTGGCTTCTTTGGTGCTGATTGACAGTTCACAGCTGACTTCTGAAAGTCAACATTTAGGTATATTCCTAAATTTTAACCGTCAAAAGTGACAGCTGCTAAATACATGTTTTCGCTGCAGATCATATGGTTCGGCGTAGAGATACATAGTTTGGTCTGGTACCTTTTCAAAGCCGTGAGCTGTCAGTCAGCACCAAAGAAGCAATGGGGCTACTGTATGCTCGATGACTCTATACATATATAGACTTGTAAACATTTCTGTTGATCGAAAGGTAACTATTATAGTAGCTTGGAATGTTGGGATTATGAATGTTGAATTTAGAGGAAGAGTGCCCGCATTTGCGTGGAGGGAGCGTAGAAAATTATTTAGTAAATACACCCGTGCGGGATTCGAACCCCAATCTCCCCATCGAATGCAGTCCAACCTATTACGAGAGTTAAGCGTCAGGTCAGTGGTTTGTTTCCAAGCTGTTGCAGGTTCTGACCACAATTTTCTGTTTTTCTACGAGACCATCGCGACAACTTACAAGCAATCGAATCATAGTTTCTAAAATTACTATTTTCACTGAGTCTTACTACACGTCCGGGCTCTCCACATTTAATTACACAGACGGGGTAGGTAGATTTGAGATGAAATGTCCCCTCCTTGCATGGAGAGAGAGAGAGAGAGGAAATTTCACCTCCATTACACCTGGCCAGAATTCAAATCCCAACTTTGACGTCACAGAAGAAGCTCGGACAGCCTTTGCTGTGCTTCAAACATAAGATAAATGTTATTCTTTTCTCGTAGGTGACCTGGCGGTCCAGGGGTAAGGTGTCAGACTTCTATGCTGGCGGCCAGGGTTCAATCCTCGGTCGCGGCACAGATTTATCTGATTACCAAACCCTTCCTTCACCTCTGACAAGACATCTTGTGAATGTGGGGAGTGCCAGGCCTCCACCGTGGTTCGGATTCCACGTTAAACTGTAGGTCCTTCATTTCATCTCGCAATCACCCTACCATTACACATTAGCGTAAGTGCGTATAATCCGAACGGGTAGTAAGACGTGGTGCTAATAATAATAATAATAATAATTAGATATACTTTTTAGAGTTTTTACGGATCTCAAGTACCAGAGGATTAGAGCATCCCATCCCTAATACAAAGTTAAAATCTCAACCATCAATTCCTTCCCGCCCATAACACGCTCCGACCCCAAACGGGGTCACGACCCCCAGGTTGTAAACAGCTGCTTCCGAGCATGCGAGCACCGAGGAGGGTTATACCATGACGACGGTGGGTGTTATCTATGGATGTCATAATCAGCAAGTCCCGTAACACAAGGGGGGAATAACCAGCCCTTGGTGTTGACTGCCTCTTATCAGTCATCCAGGTAACGGAGCATAGCGGCCTGAAGACGGACCGCCATTGCTGACAACAGTGACTGAAACAAGGCCACCATTATCAATACATGGCTTTACAGAGCTGTGGAGTTAGTCGGTGAAAATATGCAGAGCTCAAAATACAACTTATAGTTACCATTATAACAATACATGCTAACTCTATCATATTAATTGTATACTTTCTTTTTAAATTCTTTACGACCAATATTTGTAAACGGATTGACAAATTTATTTGACTATACAATCACAATGACCAACAAGCTTCCCATGAAGTCATCTGTATTGGAACGTTTTAATGGAGTAAATCTGTTATTAGATATTATTAATTAATATACTTAAGCTATTTCTAAGGAATCGGATATTAGAGCAATAAAGGCGTCTGAGTTGGACAGTAGAAAAATAGAAGAATCCAATTGGGCAGTAGTAAATTAGAGGAGTCGGAATTGGAGAGTCCAATTGAGCAGTAGTAAAATAGAGGAGTCCAATTGGGCAGTAGTAAAATAAAGGAGTCACAGTCGAAGACTTGGCGTACCGACTCTACAACCCTGCCTCTTACAAGCACTAAGATATGCTTGTTGCTGAGTGAGTCTGTACTAGGAGGGTCACGTGCGGCTTCCAGCATCCTCCGTCTGACTGACTACCTTACCTCTAGAAAAGACACAGCACCCAACCCCTGGCCGTTAATTCATCAATATGAAAGAGGAAAACAGTATCGCATCAATGATACATTTTTCTGTCACTTATTAATAGGACAGCTAGTGGTGTTATTCCTGAGGGCATAACAAAGAAAGGTGGTCCTGAGGCCACCACGAGGGAAGACGGTCCTGAGGCCACCACGAAGAAAGACGGTCCTGAGGCCACCACGAGGGAAGACGGTCCTGAGGCCACCACGTAAGAAAGACGGTCCTGAGGCCACCACGAAGAAAGACGGTCCTGAGGCCACCACGAAGAAAGACGGTCCTGAGGCCACCACGAGGGAAGACGGTCCTGAGGCCACCACGAGGGAAGACGGTCATGAGGCCACCACGAAGAAAGACGGTCCTGAGGCCACCACGAACAAAGACGGTCCTGAGGCCACCACGAAGAAAGACGGTCCTGAGGCCACCACGAGGGAAGACGCTCATGAGGCCACCACGAAGAAAGACGGTCCTGAGGCCACCACGAAGAAAGACGCTCCTGAGGCCACCACGAGGGAAGACGTTCATGAGGCCGCCACGAGGAAAGACGGTCCTGAGGCCACCACGAGGAAATACGCTCCTGAGGCCACCACGAGGTTCACGCACTCCCGGAGGTCAATGACAACACATTACACACCCAACAAGTCTTGATCCTTCAAACACGCAACTCGTACTTTCTCCGAGATCCGCACGTCCGCCCGGTTTCAAGGACAACTTCTTTCCACCGCCCCTCTTCATAAAAAAACAGTGGTCGGAGGAGGGGGCCGATAATCTGTCAATTGTTTTTCTAGGTGAGCTAAACGAGGGTAAGCGACAGTTGCCGGCATCATTAGCTCTAGTCTTCGCCAAAATGTGATACGGAGGGTCAAGGTTCTAATCTCCCGACCTTGAATGTTTCACAGTCCCGAGAGGTCAAGGTCAGTGCGGTCCAATCCGCAGCCGGTTGTTTTCTGACCTGCTAATCTAGACGAGTTATTAAATAAGTAATATTAGAAGGCGTTATGTAATGTTAAGTGTCCACCATTCATGCCCCGCGGAGGGAGACATATTTGTAATGACATCCTCATGAGAGGATAGGTCATCATGGATGTTTGTTACCACTATTGTATGTTTGATATTATACTGATTAGGTTGATGTGATTTATTATCAAGTTATAATTTAATATGTAATGAATTATTTACTCAGCGTCATCGCTGTAATAATAATATTTAGCACCGCGTCTTACTACCCGTTCGGGTTATACGCCTAAGTACTAATTACGCTAATAGATTAGGAATTAGGAAGGTTGAATTAGAGAAAATGAACCCGCATTTGCGTGGAGGGAGAGTGGAAAACCATTTATGAACACACACACACACCCCAGTTCACCCGACCGAGATTCTGAACCTCGATCTCCCCGTCCTCAGCAGTCGAGCTCAACACGACTAGCGCGTTAGCCAACTACGCCACCGAGGCGGGTGTCATCGCTGTATTAAAAAGGGCGAATAAGCGATCCGATATCACATGTGGCGCTATTTCACTTCTTAGTGAACCGGGAGGATTAAAATGGGATTTGGACAACATGTATCCAATCTAGTGACCGGCGCGGAATTATTACGGCCCCGTTTCAGATTCGGTGATTAATTTAAAAAATATGTTTTCTCTCGACAAACGAAGGTCTCGCCTGAACTCTCGGCGACTATTACGCGAGTGTCGTCAACTCCGCTTGCCAACAGGGGTGGTATTTCGAAGACCAAGAATATTCTAGTAACGCGTTGCATTCGCCCCTTGTTCCTCGAGAAGATTTTGCCTGGGTGGCCAATAAAGAGACACAGAAGGATGTTGCATCCCGTATCTTGTACACCCTACTGCGCCCTACTCTACCTATTTTGTTATTATTATTATTATTATTATTATTATTATTAGCACCGCGTCTTACTGCCCGTTAGTGTTATACGCACTTACGCTAATG
>CABFOW010007613.1:8605-22896 GCA_902141385.1 Timema californicum | reverse complement strand
CGGTCCAGTAGTTTCGGAGCCTATTCATTTCAAACAAACAAAAAATCAAATCTTTCCTCTTTATAATATTAGTATGATATGTTTGGCAAATTTTTAATTATTTTACTACGTTTACCAACATTTTCTCATTAGTAAGTTTAGCAATAATTTATTTTTCATTAGTTATCCAAGCCACTTTTTCATATAATTAACTTAAGCAATAATATTTATTCATTAGTAAGTAAAGATTATTATATTTTTATCCCAATACTAAGTTTGAATAAATGTTTTTCTTGCCTTAGTACGTTAAGAAACAGGTTTTTTTTATTTGTAAAGCTAACAAAATGATTTATTTCATTTGTATATTTAGTAACTTGATATATTATTAATTTATTTGGTAAATTTTTAATTCCTTTATTAAGTTTGGCGACATTTTTTCATTAGTACGTTTATCAATAAGTTTTTCATTAGTTTATTTAGCCTTTTTTCTCATTAGTGCGTTTAGATCTATATTTTTATAGCCTTAATAAGTTAAGAAACATGTTTTGTTTTATTAGTAACTTTATCAACATGTTTTGTATTTTTTGCGAGTTCATTTATTACCTTTTTTTTCATTAAAAGGATTATAAATAATGTTTAGCGTCACTACCCGTGCGGGCTATAAGCGCTATAACTACGCTAGTGGTATGAATATAAGTAAGCTATAATTTTGAAGAAATGTGTCCACGCTCTCGTAGAGTAATGGTATGAAACACTTTAAAGAGATAAAAATAAGCATCCTAATTACTCCAGACTGGAACTGCAATCCAGATCTCCTCCTTAAACTTAAAGTCAGACCAGTGAAGCTGACCCTTAGATCACATAGCCACAATTGCGGTTATATATTGTTAATATGTAGAATGTATCAAACTCAAAACAAATTCGGCACAGAATAAAGTTTAATAATTCAATAAACCGGTGGTCATGCAGTCTAAGGTTCAAGCTCATCTAATATAGTTTTCTGGTGACAGGGTAACTTGAGCTAGGATCCCGGCGAGTTTTAGGCTTACTTAGGGTGGATTTTTCCACTTAATTTTCCCACCATCCCTAGACACAAATGTGACAATATTGTCTTTCAATTATTCACTTCTCGTCACTATAAACTTAGTGAGAAATATATATATATNTTCTCGTCACTATAAACTTAGTGAGAAATATATATATATATATATATATATATATAGTTAATATATTATATGTAGGTCTACATATGTATGTGTATATATATATTTATAGTCAAAATGGGTGGTGAGATATATATATATATATATTTATAGTCCTAATGGGTGGTGATATATATATATATATTTATAGTCCTAATGGGTGGTGATATATATATATGTATATATATATATTTATAGTCAAAATGGGTGGTGATATATATATATATATTTATAGTCAAAATGGGTGGTGATATATATATATATTTATAGTACAAATGGGTGCTGAGATATAGAAAGGAGTAGAAAAAAAGCTTCATTTATGTTTTAAAAAGCCGTTAATCTTAGTTTGGAATAATTCTGTGTTCAAGAATTCAAATTAAAGCCTAAATTAAAATTATTAATTTTTGAAAAGTAAACAAAATGGTATTGATTTTTTTTTCTATCTCAAGCTCTATTTAGAATGAAAATGTACAGCCGTAAATCGACCATCACAGTTTATGGTTTCCCTTTAAACCATGTCGATGTGACGTCCACTGAGTTTCCGGTATACCTCGGACGCTCCAGAACGACAAAGGACGCCGTAACAAGGGTTCGTGGGGAGATAGGGGAGGTTAAGGAGTGGTAGAGGGTACAAGGAGTGGGGGTAATGTTCCACGGTCGACGTACCTCCCCGTCATGCCCCATGAGGTAGCGTCAGTGCATGTCGATCCCGCCCAAACCCTCTGGCGTCGGTCCTCTCAGGCGTCTTGACGCTATATATCTACACGAGTTGGTTCACTCCCAACCAAGGGCTGAACTACCTAATGTTGTTTCAATTGCTTATTAAGGTATGATATGGGTAGAATTAAAAAGTAAATGTACCCGAATTTACGTGGGGTGAGGGAATATATTAAGTGGGATACCTAAGTAGACGAGATATATTCTTTTTAGCACCCCGTTTTAGTATCTCCTCGGGTTATACGCTAGATGAGATATTGCCAAGCAGATGTTGTGATTAGGTTAAATAACTAAAATAACTTTTAGCAATATATCAATCTGGTGTTGAATCAAATGAACACAAAACTATTTTCTACGACCATATATATACTTTATTATTATTATTATTATTAGCACCGCGTCTTACTACCCGTTCGTGTTATACGCACTTACGCTAATGTGTAATGGTAGGGTGATTGTGAGATGAAATGGAGGACCTACAGTTTAACTTGGAATACGAACCATGGCGGAGGACTGGCATTCCCCACATTCACAAGATGTATTGTCAGAGGTGAAGGAAGGGTTTGGTAATCAGATAAATCTGTGCCGGTACCGAGGATTGAGCCCCGGCTGCCAGCACAGAAGTCTGACACCTTATCCCTAGACCACCAGGTCACCTATATACTTTAGCATAACATTAACACTTAGATAGTTGTATAAGTCTAAAAAAACTTATTTAGGGCATAAAATTGAATAAGGGATTAATAAAATTATAATTGAAAATAAAATATATGTGTATTTGGACATTTATACCATATAAGTCCAAGAATGTACATATTGTGATTGCTCATCAAGACCTAAATGCTCAGGAAACGAAAGGTAGCTGGTATAGGAGCGTAAGATAGATCTATTTCAATTAAATTAATTACATTTCAGTTTAATAGGATGATTAGAATACTAATTGTATTCTCATTTGTATTTTCCTCCTCCCTGTATGTTCTCTTACCAATGGACAGCTTCATGCAGTGACGATATAAACACACTTTGTTTTTGGAGTTTTACTAAGTTCTGCTCGACTAGTCTAGCACTTTAAGGAGGGGGTGTAGGGAACAAGAGAAAGCCCAGTTTTTTTGGTAGTTTTTACAATAAAACCTTTTTTCCAAAATATATAAAATATTGCTTCAAAAGAAACATGAAGCTTAAGTTTGTTCAGATAGTGATATCAACAGCTGTTTAATATCTGTCATGAGTATCACGGATTTGGATGAGAAACTTTTAAAATGAAAAGAAAAAGTCATCACTAAATTCCAGGAAATCCTTAACATATATTCAACAACTGTTGATATCACCATGTGAAGAAAATTAAATTCTTTATTTCTACTGGAGAAATATTTTTTTTATTTTGACAAAATAAGTTTAAGTAACAACACTTTTATTTTAACAAAAAAAGTTTTAAAATAAAAACTTAAAATACACTTACCTTCTCTCGTTTCACCCACAACCCCACCTTAAAGGTACGGATAGGATAGAGATTTCAAGAGACACGAGACCTACTAATGAGTCTTTGAAGCTAAACGCTATATTTTTTAATAATTATAAAGTTAGTTAAAATTATAATTCAAATTTTGAAGTGATTTCATGAACACTTATAAGCCTGTCGTCGTTTTGTTGAGTTCACCAATGCTTTGTTAACATTTTGAGCTACCGTTTAATATATAATGGCAAATTTTTCCATATTTTCTCTATTCTATTATGAAGAGTTGGAATGGGCACTTTGGTTAGGCCATGGTACCAAGAATGGTATGGGACTTTCAAAAATTAGGGTAAAAATTATTTAGAACAAAAACAACAACAAATAAAACAGTCCATCCCATTGGAATTGGAACCCACATGGTTTAAATACTTTATCTAGACGAGTGTTTGCTTGAATAGTACTTGCTTATAATTCGCCCTCTTTATCTTGTAGCCTTAGATTATTTTCTATATAAGACACAGACATCCTAAAATAAACAGCTAAGACCTATTGAAGCAACTAAATATAATGCCTTTCTCATTGTGTACAAAATATAAGTGTACTTAAAAGCAGAATTTAAGTGAATCGTTAGTGACGAAAAGTTGTTTTTTGGAGTTTAGAATTTTCAAGAGGAATCATCTAACCCAGTGGCTCCCAAACTTTTTCGCTCGTGGATCCCTTTTGGGTTTGTAAGATATCCATGGATTCTCACACCCTTGATTGCATAAAACACAGTGTGTCTTGATGATTGATACCCAAACTTTAAAAAGTATATTATTATTTTTTTCCAAAGTGACACAACAATTAAACAAGCTATAGTATACTAAGTAACTATTCATTCTTACTCCATAGGGTACTAGTGTGAATAATGGTGTTGCTGCATCGTCTCACAAAGTCCTTTAAGGTTGGGGGGGATTGTAGACAGCTGAATTCTCATGTCGGGTGCATTGTCCAGTCTACAACGATATTTATATTTTGTTGCTGCATACCTTGAAAATCCATTTTCACACAGATAAGTTGTTTGAAATGGAAGAAGTTTAAGTACTGCACATTTATAAACTAGTGGATATTCTTGAATAAGAATGCACCAAGATTCAACTAGAGGAACTTCACTGAATTTCTGTTTCAAACCAGTATCAGACGTGATATCTATCAAACACTTGTACTTTTTCACAGGAATTGCATCCGGTTTCTCCGAAGCACAATAGGGATTCCGTACCCAGTCATCGCCATCTGGAGAAGATGGAAAGTGTTTCTTAAACTTTTGTTGACAACCATTTAAATGTTGGACGATGCTAGTGTGAATAGTTTATTCTAGGCTAGATTATCTTTATATCAAGAAGTCTTTCAAAGTTTGAAAGCATTCACACTGTATTTTTTTCAACGAATGTTTTCCAAAATTCAAGTCTACGATCAGAATATGCTATTCGGTTTCTTGTAATAAATACCGACACACTCTTTCCTTAACATGACAGATTTAGTTAATTAATTCTTATAAATATGTCCTCTAATTAAGCCAATTTCTGAAGCCAAGAGGTAGTCATCAAATAAGGAGGAAGATTAAATGGGTGATCAATGAAAAAACAATAAATTTCAGAGCGAAGTTCAAAAACTCTAACAAGAACCTTTGCCCTAAACAGCCATCTTATTTCTATGGGAAGTAGCAGCATTGTGTTTGCTTCCCAGTTTTCGCATAGTAATTCGAACATTCTGGCATTAAGTGGCCTTGATTTAATGTGGTTCACTATCTTTACAACATCGTCCAAAACCGTATTTAGGTATCTTTCCATAGTTTTGGTGACAAGTGATCTTTGATGGAGCACACAGTGACTATTCAAACAAGACGGCACCAACTCTTTGAAACGTGCCACGACCCCTGCCATTCTACCTCTAATTGCTCTGGCTCCATCAGTGCATACATCAACACACTTTTCCCAGTTTATAAAATGTTCTCTCATGTAACTATTAATTACTTTAAAGATTTCTTCTCCAGTCGTATGGGTTTCAAGCGATTTACAGAGCAACAAATCCTCCTCAATTTGGTTCTGAAACAAGTAACGCACAAATACAAGTAATACTGCTAACCCTGAAACATTTGTTGGTGAGTCAAGTTGCAACAAAAAAGCAAAACTACATTTTTTAGTCTAAACACCCATTCTTTTTCTATATCTGTTGAGAGATCTTGAATGTGACGTTTAACAGTATTATTTGATAACTGAATTGTTTCAAGTTTCTTTATCGATTTCTCATCAAGCACACAAGCTACCATTTTAGTTACACAGGGCCCAATTAGGGTTTCAGCAATTGTATGGGATTCTCCTGCAAGCGAAATACGGTAGCTCACTCTGTAGGAAGACTCGGAAGTGCTTTCATTGTTAGTTTATGAACTTTTCACCATAATACTCTGACAGTTTGTTCGTGCCCCAAGTTTACGCTTGAAAAAAACTAACCTCTTTGTCCTTCTATTCAGGGTATTTAATGTCACGATGTCTATGAAGTTTGGCAGGTAACATATAATTGTTTGATAACACTTTGTTGCACAAGACGCATAGTGCATCAGGGCCAATTTTATCACCTGTATACGTAAAACCCAGAGACAAATAGGAATCATTGTATTTACTTTTTTACTAATTTCAACATTTCTAGAGCTATCATTTCTAGATGGAGACGTAAAAAGTTGAGATTAACTTACAACGTCGGTTACACTGGTACTTTCTGGAGTAGTTCTTGATTGTTTACTTAATTTAACTCTCTTTAGCCACTGATCCATGATAGATATTAAAATAGTAGTATCAATGTTACTGGATGTTATTTCACTAACTTTATTATATCTACAACTATACGAAGAGAGGAGCTCTAATTAACAGTCACTAAGGATTATTTTCCATATTGTCATGAAAACATACAAACAAATTGATTAACCCTAATTAAAATATAAATAACACGAGCTCACAGTACCTAACACATGTGGCGAGTACAATGTTGAGCACGTGTGAGAAAGAGCATGTCACTAAATGCGATTTGTATTTATAGACGTTTGAAATTACACTAATATTAGTGGAATAACTTCCAGTCCTGATAGCAGGTGACATTGAGAGGGTTGTTAATTTTGAGAAATATACAGCTAAGCGAAAGCAAATAGCTAAAACCGAGTGAGAGAAATAACAATTTCACTTCAACTAATATTCAGCAAAAAATAGCTTAACATGTAAACTGAGCTGTCTCGATCGGCCAGTAAAGATATATTAAACAAGGGGTCTCTTAAATAGATCTAAGTCATATGAACTAAACCTATAGCCAATTAAATAAGTCTCGTGATTATTTTATCAAAGATTGTTGCTTTTAAAAAAAATCAAAGTATCCATTATATAAATTAATCTTCGGATCCCCTGAGCACTGTTCACGGATCTCTTGGAATCCACGGAGCACAGTTTGGGAACCACTGATCTAACCTGTAAACACACAAACAATATAAACAGTTTTGGAGATAAAAAAATACCCTTTCACAACCTTTACTCTTGGTGTCAAACAAGATCATGAACCGAAATAATACCTACCTTTGTTTCGTTGTTAGTTAATTTGACGTGATAAGCGTTTAACAGCTTATAAAACAGTTTATATTTTTTCTATAAAATAAAATTATATTTAATCTTATGCTACGTTTATAAGATCACAGATTATTTCACCCCCTTCGTTTTCCTCTTCCTTCTTCCCCCCCCTTCTAAGTGCTTGCTATATTATAAAACAAGCACTTTACGTTTTTGAAGTGCGTTTAAAAGCTAAGCTATAAGGCGAGCAATGAACTTCCATTTAATCTGTTGATTTTGTGCATGCATGCTGGGCTTGCTACGTATAGCTTCATCAGTTTAGTGAACTGATGCCAGAATGTTACGAGGAAAGAACGTTATCTCCTAGTCAAATTATTAAAATATTAGACAGAAAACCATTTTATAAAAACACCACAATAGGTAGGACCTATATAAAAAGATCATTTTAGTTTTCTATATCTCACAAACATAATATTATTAATAAAGTTGTTTAATTTAAATCAAGTCATTTATCGATTAAAACTGATTGCTTGGACTGTAACGATTGTAACATAAGGTGTTTATTCTTATGCGTGATGTTAAGACTAGCTCTTAGTGTAATTATGATGTAAGATTTTAAGTTATTCGTATGTGTGTCTGAAAAAAAAAAGGATAATCTTAAAAATATCCAATAAAGTTTTTAAGGACCACACATGAGAGTTCCAGAAATACACCTCGTGGGAAAATAAGGAAATATAAGTAGGCCCACAGTTGAACCATCTCAGTTTTTTACTCGAATTTGAGTAACTTCTATATAGTTATACATAATTTTTTTATTTCGTTCGGAGTTTTTTTTTATAAATTTTATTAATACTGCGTCTTACTACCCGTTAGGGTTGTATGAATGTGTGATAACCACGTTAATTTGTCAGGGATAGGTAAGGTTTAATTTCAGATTAAGTGTACCCACATTTGCTCAGAGGGAAAAATAGGGAAAACCACCCGACATAGATTCGAATCCTAATATTCCCAACAACAGTCCAGCCCTTTGCGAGAGTTAACATTGGACCACTCTACCCTCGAAGCGGTTTAACGCCTCATATTACACATTTGGTTTATTCGCATTTAACTTCACTAATTAATAGGTAGAAATGATTAAGGTGTATTTAGAAAGAAAATGCGTTTGCATTGTATACTTTTAGCTAAAAAAAAAAAACCTCAGTACACTGACCTCGGAATCAAACCTTACCTCAAATTCTCTGGAAAACCTATGTAAATACAAAACCTAGTCTATATGACCACCTAAGCAGACTTTCACATGTCTTGATTAGATGAATAAAATTAATTAAATCGTGTTTTTTATGTTTAATATTCTTAAATTAAAAGCTTGGTTGACATAAGTTGCAGAGTGGCATAGAGTAGTAATACAAACACATTCGCGTTGAGAGAGGATGGGAAAACTGGAATTATAAACCCCAGCATAATGCACCTAGCTGAGATTCGAACCCCAATCTACCCGTCAATTTCCACCAAAGAATAAGATTATTGCATAAATTTTAGACCCACTCTAAATGGTTGTGTATTTTCCCTCCGAGAGGTAAAAATACTATTAATTAATGTAATACTATAAAAAAACAAATGAGAATCGCATAAAAAGATAGTTTCCACGTCTTTACTAAACCAGGCTATGGCATCCAGAAGATTTCTGGAAAATGGTGATGAGCTTGTAAATATTTATAAATACGATTCCAAGTTTCTAATAAGCATACATTATAGAGGAAATCAAGACTGCCCATAATCGTAACTGAGAAGCTCAACACAAAAACTGTCACTGAATCAGTATATTTAAGGGGAGCTCAATAAAACTTTGGTGGCGTTTCTTCCTCTATGATCCCTATGTAATCTAGAGGATTGCAATAATTTAGCACCAGTAGGATTCTTTAACTTACTTCATAACTGTAGGACTTCGCAGAAATTTTCAGTTATTATTATTATTGTTAGCACCGCGTCTTACTACTCCGTTCGGGCTATACGCACTTACGCTAATGTGTAATGGTAGGGTGATTGTGAGATGAAATGAAGGAGCTACAGTTTAACGTGTGATCTTAACCACGGTGGAGGCCTGGTATTCCCTACATTCACAAGTTGTGATTAATATACGTCTTGTCAGAGGTGAAGGAAGGGTTTTTAGCAATCAGATAAATCTGTTCCGGGACCGAGGATTGAACCCCGGACCCCCAGCACAAAAGTCCGACACCTTACCCCTGGACCGCCAGGTCACCGGTACCAAATTAATTGAATGTGCAGACTAAAGCTGAACAGCACTTGATTTGGGCAAGAAGAGGAACTACAAAAACATTATGAGTTTAAATGAAAAGGAGACAAAAGAAACAAATAGAAATCTGTTATGTACCCACTTATGTGGCCGCATAGTGTAAGTCGTCACTCTCACAATCGAATAGACTGCTGATTATGGAGATTTCAGGGTTTGAATACTGGTTGGGTGTATTGAGGATGGTTCCACACGCAAATGAGGTTACACTTTTTTTTATATTCAACCTTCCTCATATCTAAAACATTAGCGTAATTAGTAGGCCTGTCTTCATCTCGAACGGCCAGTAAGACGCAGTGTGATTTTTTTTTTACCTGACATGACCTACCTACAATAGTTCTATAACTATTTTCTACCAGATTTAAGCCCAAAATCAATGAGAAATAATTAAATAATATAAACTTGGTCCAAATATCAAGTGAAGTTTTGAGGGTATGAAATATTGACCCAAAGTTATTGGGAGGCTAAGCGTATTAGTTTTTTGATGTGTCGAGCCTGTTAGGCCAACTCGAGAAATTCGGACGAGTTCTGTTGGTAGGTGTATAACCTTGGTAAATAGGGATTTTCTACCCCCCCAGCCCCCTCGATGGTTTTAATGTAGTTTTGGACTTTCATCCGTTCGGGTTGTGGATTTGGGATCTAAATGTGTACATTTTACACCATGTTGTAGTTTAGTTTTGGAAGTTGTTTTGAAGCTTAATATTAGCTAGAAAGTTGAACATAATACATATCATAACAACAAAGTGGCATTGTGACTGTGAGATGAAAGGGGATGAGATTTAAATAGGGTACTTTTTATAATACTTTGTTTTGCCAAAATAAATAGAATATTAACTCAGCAGATATATTTAGTTTAGTTTTCTACACATAGTAGTCTCAACATTTCTTGAAAGTTTGTCATGGGTATCATGGTATTTTACTAGGATTTTTTATTTTTGTTGGAAAAGTCTCGCAATTATGGTCTAAATTAGGCATGTCCAATCTTAGGCCCGTGGGCCTCATGTGGCCCAATATATGGTTCCAAACTGCCACTGGATCTTAAGGTGGGAGTGTCGGTAACGTGAATTAAGGGAAGAGTCATTGCAGTTCATATAGCAAAACCTTTTTTGGATAAAATAAATAAAATATTATTATTAGCACCGCGTCTTACTACCCGTTCGGGTTATACGCACTTACGCTAATGTGTAATGTGTAGGGTGATTGTGAGATGAAATGGAGGACCTACAGTTTAACGTGAGATCCGAACCACGGTGGAGGCCTGGCATTCCCCACATTCACAAGATGTCTTGTCAGAGGTGAAGGAAGGGTTTGGTAATCTGATAAATTTGAGCCGGGACAGAGGATTGAACCCCGGCCGCCAGCATAGAAGTCTGACACCTTACCCCCCTAGACCACAAGGTCAAATTGGTAATTATTTGTGGAAATATTACAAGAGGTGTTCTTGGTGCACCAATTTTTTTTCTTTATTGACTAAAAATGGTTAAATTTGCAAACCAAATATGTGCCAATTTTGGAGTAGGGGCCTGTATTGATGTATGAAGAGATTTTTCTAATGAAATGGAATAAACACAGACTAAATATTTAAAACTGTTGCTGCAGATTTTTTCTTCTATTTTCTGGAGTAAGATAGAAAGTAAATCCTAACAGATAAGTTTTTTTAACATTAATAATATTAAAATTATGGTGACCTGGTGGTCTAGGGGTAAGGTGTCAGACTTCTGTGCTGGCGGCCGGGGTTCAATTCTCGGTCCCGGCACAGATTTATCTGATTACCAAACCCTTCCTTCACCTCTGACAAGACATCTTGTGAATGTGGGGAATGCCAGGCCTCCACCGTGGTTCGGATTCCACGTTAAACTGTAGGTCCTCCATTTCATCTCACAATCACCCTACCATTACACATTAGCGTAAGTGCGTATAACCCAAACGGGTAGTAAGACGCAGTGCTAATAATAATAATAATAATAATAATAATATATTAAAATTGATTTTTGTTCCTTTATTTAAAGATTGTGACAAAAAACCTATTTAATTTTCTGAAATGCTTTCCCCTCAGTATTTTTGATTTCCATTGTGATCCTTTGGATCTAACGAGTGTCTGATCCATTTGTCTTAAGGCGCAGCTCTCACAAAATCAAGAATTGCCAAAAACGGAGAGATATAGGTTCGAACCCCAGTCGGTTGTACTGTGGGTATCTTTTCCCTAAATTGTCCCCAAAATTCCCGCCCCACAAAAGTAGGTATTATGCCTCTAGATTAAATTTTCACGGCCCCTAAATAATTAAAGTAATCACTACATATGCGTCAAGCTCTAACGGGAAGTAAGACATGTTACAAAAAGAAAACCACGGTAGTATTTTTGTTTTTTTTATTTTTTTTATTGCGTTGATAAAGGATGGAGAAGGGAGGTTAAATATATAAAAAGTGTACCAGCATTATTTTCGATGTACAGTTGAAAATCACTTGGGGAAAACCCACCCTCAGTACACTAGACCAGCCATGTCATCGGCAGTGTAGTATATTGGAATAGTGATGCCTTAAATTAGGTTTGGATCATTTTTTGACCACCGAAGTGTTCCAAAAATACAGTAACTTTGGAATGTTTCTCTTTAACACACTTTTTTTTTTGCACCGCGTCATACTTCTCGTTCGAGTTGTAAGGCTATGTACTAATTTTACTAATGTGTTAAGGATTAGAAATGTTTAATTTAAATTAAGTGAACCCGCATTTTCGTGGAGAGAATTTTTTTATATAGGAAAATCACCTTTAGTGCACCCGGCCATGATCGAATCCCTATCTCTCAGTCTCTGTCAGTCTAGTATAACACGAGATTAGCGCTTTAGACCATGCGGCCACCGAAGTGGGTCAGACGTATTAAAGTCTATAAACGACAAAAAAAAAAGAGCAATAGAAAAGGGAAACCATCTGCGCGTGTTTTTTGTTTGATTGCAAGCGTTCCAGCGTGTGCTCAATAACACGAATGTTTATTAGCAGTTACTTCTTATAAAATGATAACAGAAGCTTACAACATCATGGTCTTGTGTTTGTCGGGGGAAGGGGGGGAAGAGGGAATAATTATGTTGTTGACAGTTGGCAGGGAGTCGTGTGCACGTGCTGTCAAGATGAAGCGTCCGCCAGAGAGTCGCCAACTTAGGACAATGTTGCCAGCATGACAGTTAAACACTTGAAAGCAGGAAACATTTATATCTATCGATATTATGAATGATACACAGGGAAAAAATAAATAAATGTTTTTATTTATGGTATTTAACGTTCACTTTCTGAACCAACTGATTATATCAGCACAAAACTTATCAAATAAACTTATATATATATATATATATATAAAACAGACACAACAACTAGCCACCAGTCGTTAATTTATCACTGTGAAAGCGTTAAACCCACATTTAACCAATGATAAACTTTTAGACCATGCAAATAATAGAACCCAGGAATTTTACCTGAATAGACAAACCCGTTACTGACAGCTAAGGTGTCATACAATAATTCTATCTGTTTGTTTTAAATGTTCAAATCTAAAGCTTAACAAGTCTTAATGAACATTGTGAAATTATTCAGTCACTTACTCATATAGAGGCCTTAAGGACTCTATTAGGTAGAAGATTTTAGAAAATTTATAAACTTTTTTGCGGTCAATAACATTTAAATAAATATATTTTATGGTTATTGATAACATTTATCAAAAATTATAGCTGATTATCTAATACATTTATGTATAATTTTATTGAAGAAATATTAAATTGATGTACATTTTTCCTCGTAATTTCTCTTTTTATTTTGTAAATAGATAAATTTTATTAAAGGTCTAGAAAATATTTTGCCCCAAAAATATAAGTTAGATAATGAATATCGTAATATGAAATGGAATAATTATTTTAATGGAAAAATAACTATCTTTAAAATTCCCTTTTACTTAAAACAATTTACAAATTATATTGTGACATAAACCTGCCAACACTATTGATCAAATACCAATTTTACAATTCCAGCTGCGATTAAGTTTGAGCATACAAAATATATTGATTTAAATATTCATGAAACAAGATTTGTTCAGGGACAGAATACTACTATCACTATTCATTGAGTGACAACATTGTTTGTACATGGATATAAAAACTAAAACCAAAATAATAATAATTTATTTGTTAGCATTGTCACAGTTTGATTAACTATGCCTAGAGAAAGAGACTCGTGTTGATGTGTTATTGTTTGTGTGTGTGTTTGTGTGTACAGTGCGTTATGGTACAGTATAGGCAAAGTTACATGTAAAGGGGTATACTAAACTTAGCCTTTGCACAAGATGAAATTTAACCAAAAGTTCAACATTTGTTTTGTTTGGTTTTAATATATTCATAATGCAATCTCTGCACTCTTCAGCTATCATTTTTTTAGGGTTGGTGTCAACTATGAAATCTTTATGATAGATAAATATGTCCTTCTGGTATCTGTCGGTTTCATTTCATCTATATTTTAGAGGCATAAAAAGGATATTTCTTTAGATATCTGTAGCCTTTTAAAAAAAAGTCACTATTTAGTTTAAAAGGTGTGGAGTAAATTACGACATTTCGAATCTTTAACCTTTTCTTCCTCCTATATGGGGTTCCACGATTTTGTTTTGAGATTAAGCTTCCGGTTAGAGTTAGATAACGCCCTCTCGCAACCGGTTAGTATAATATCATATAACCTCAATTTATATAGTTTAACATTTAGTTTTATGATTATTTTAAAAAGATTGTATTAAAACTTACACTATAACTTAATTTTAAGGAACCATAGTGATTTAAAAAACAAATTAAGTGCAACCTTGTTATAATTAAGGGGTAGGAAATATAAATCAGGTGTTTAATACCACCTTAACGATATTAAAATCTTTTCCCTCCCATCACTGATATTATTTTTATATCAATATTTATGGCTATCGATATATATATATATATAAAATCCTTTCAACACTATAAATGAGTAGGTTATGGATCATTTCCTTTCAATACTAGAAACGAGTAAAGGATAATTTCCT
>CABFOW010007612.1:0-22899 GCA_902141385.1 Timema californicum | reverse complement strand
CTATCCTCAAATGTTGGCACTGTCTTCACCAACATATGGCGGCCTCTCGGTCAGGGATAACTTGCTTGTTGACCGACAACATGGAGTTATTATTATTATATTAATAAGCTTTATATTAGTAAGCTTATTTTGTTATATAAATCATCTAGTTAAGTATATTCTAGAGTTTTGGACTGTTAAATACATTCCATTTCACATACACAATAAAAAAACCTATAAAGTCATTATATTGTGAAAAAAAAAGTTGTTTTTTTAAAGGCTTGATCTTCTTGAGTGAATAAAGGTTACGGTTTATCGGCCTTTAATTTACATTTATTAGTGTTTCCAGCTTGTGGCCTGGGTCAGTTTTTTTATTCAAGTCATGTATTTTCCACTACAGTTGCTCGGCCTATCGTAGCTTCATATGTCTTACAATCTAACTTAAGACTAGGACAGGCACAACAGCCAGTCCCCGGCCGTCAATTCATCACTGTAAAAGGGTAAACCCACATTTCACCAATGATTCATTTTTCGGCCATGGCAGGAATCGAACCCGGGTCCCTTATCTCAACAGACAGACATGCTACTGACTGAGCTAAGGCGGGTTTAGCGACCTAATACAACAATGATAATTAAAACTAATTAATTAATTAAGCCATTCGTTACTATATTAAGCTCACACCCTATTATTTGTGTATACAATAGAAGTTTCATGAGAGCATAAAATGATGGATTTAGGTTGGTTAAATATAGTCTACACTATACAGTCCACTTGGAGGGTTTCACTTGGCATTCGATCTAGATTATTTAATGATCTAAAGTCAAAATGGACCAAATTAGTTTTCCACCCCACAAGCAGTTAAATACGTAATCGTGCACACCATTATTGCATCATATCATTGAATTAAAGATCATCACATCTAAAAAAATAATGCAATAGAATAAAACAAATGTTTCCTTTAGATGTATACAATAGTTAAATTATTATAACACTTCTTGAACCTGCTACGTTGCTTTAAAAAAAAATTTACGTATTAGGAATATTTTAATGTCAAATTCATAAATGCATTACTATTTTTTCATTTTAACGAGTATTGTATTATACAATATTTTGTTTTTCTATTTTATAATTAATTGAATTTCAATTTCCTAGAATTGATTATTTTCTTTGGAACAGAAAATGTTCTCTTAAATCATGTCATATGAACGTGAATATTCCAACAAATATTAAGAGTATGGTGAGGGACACGTGGAGTAGGGTGCCAGCCTTCTCTTTAATGCATTTCTTGTGTCGGGGAGGTCGGTGTTAAAATCTCAGCAGGGTGTCTTGAGGTGTTTTTTCATAAATAGTTTTCCATTTCCCTTACACGCATTAGAAGGAAAACTTCCATTAAATAATAGTATTCATCCTTTCAACATTATTTTAGATATAAGAATAATCCGAGTGGGTTGTAAGACGCAAATATAAAATAAGGGGAATAAAAGAGAGAGGGGGGTGATATCATGGAAGGACCCAATCTGATTGACCTGTAGTGTAATAATATCCTAATTTTGGCCAATATAGAAATAAGTATATTGAGTATAATATTCAGTATATTGTGTTGACGATACATCTATTTAGATTTGCAATTTTATATGCGAGTTGAATATCCAGGTGTAGGCCTACTAAATGGTAGATAAGTGATCCATCCTGCTAGATAGAAAGGAAACATTTGAGCGACTTAAAATGAACAGGTTAAATAAAACTAGATTATTAAATACATTACAACGTCAGCGAAGTGTGAATAGATATATGATTTATGAGGTATCGGCGCGATGTTTCCCAATAGTATTAGGACGTATCATACACAGTTTCAGTTCCACCATCCTTATCGTGGTGTTGGATCAAAACACGTTTGGGCTACGGGCTGTGTTTGAAAAATGTCAGCTTGTTTTAAAATCAATGTCTTTAACGTGGCCGATGAAGGGAATATAAATAACTGACTAGAATATTGAATTAGTTGATCCACTTGATATAGATCTAGACGTTGAACGTATATAATATTGTCAAAGATTGATTTCGCGTGTAGGAGAGGACATTTTACCTACAGCATTACTTTTTAAAATAAATTATCAAAGCGGTATTTTGTTTTTTCTATTTATTTAACGGTATTTCATAAGTGTTGGTGGGAGGTATGGGAGGAGGAGGGGGGTAAACGTAATTTAAGATGAGCATTTTTACAGTTTTCATTTAAATAAATAATAAATATTTAGCACCGCGTCTTACTACCCGTTCGGGTTATACGCTTTAAGTACTAATTACGCTAATGGATTAGGAATTGGGAANCTTACTACCCGTTCGGGTTATACGCTTTAAGTACTAATTACGCTAATGGATTAGGAATTGGGAAGGTTGAATTAGAGGAAGTGAACCTGCATTTGCGTGGAGGGAGAGTGGAAAACCATTTAGAAAAACCACCCCCAGTTCACCCGACCGAGATTAGTTTTCATTTAAAAAACTCTCCTGGACGAAATAAATTAAATACTGCTTAGGGAGAAATATTTGGTTTTATTTTATACACATGAAATTGCGATCTATTCTTGAATATTTCTCATGGGCAATACGAAATATAAACGTAATCTTTACAAACGAAAACTCTATTCAAGGAAAAGTCATGTTTCAATTTATCAATATTCATGATAAATATTCAAGAACTCTTACGATTAAGGTGGGGTGTAGGGAACGTGAGAAAAGGGCAGTGTTTTGGAGTTTTTATAGCAAAACATTTTTTTGGCCTTAATAAATAAGATATTCTTTCAATAAAAACATAGAGTTTAATTTTATTCACATCAATACTTGTTAAATATCTGTCAAAGTTGCACTGAAATTTAATGACAGCTTTTCATCTTCATTAAAAAAATTATCATTAAATGCCGCTATCCTCATGACAAATATGAAAGAACTATTGATATCAACATGTAAAAATATATATATATATATATTTCTCCTGGAGCAATAGTTTATTAATCTTGCTCGAAAAAATGTTTTTCTGTAAAAACTACAAAAACACTGACCATTTCTCGCGTCTCCTATATCTCTACCTTAATATTTGTAAAGAAATTAGAACCAAACGGATTTACTGAAAACATTTTTTAAATTAACTTCCAGCAAAAAAGTGTTTAGTAATATTAACTGTAAGAATTCAGATATAAACAAGCGTCCCCTTCCACCCTGTGTAAAGAGTGGGTGCGCTATACTAACTGTAAATCAGGGGAAACTCACCCACACCCACTTTTGGAACTCGGGCGCTCTCTCATTTTTGCTCTTACGACTTTGCGATGATTAGTTCATCCTGCAAGGCTGGTTGTTACAACCTTCTGGTACTTTCCCTCTTCCGCTGCACCATACACACTTCGTTTACTCTTTCGTAACATTATTTTTATCCCCGCACATTATTAGACCTAACTCACATTTTTGTTTTTAATTTCGGATATACATTGTTTAATAGACGTATTCTGTATTATATTTATGTACTCTTATAGGAAGATTGCTTATATGCCTTACAAGCTGAGATGTTGACAGTTATATACATATGCTATATTTAAACAGTTAACTCGATTTTAAGTAACCAACTTGCATTTTTTTTAAAGAATGTTTGCTTTTTGTTTCAATGCCATAGCCAGAAAAATTTCCCGAGTGAAAACGATAAATATTAACTAGAGAAATCCTATCTTGACTTTCCACCATGTAACATGTAGGAAAAATATTATTTGTGTGTTTCACAAACACAGGGTTACATTAGTACATGATTTACAATTAACTTTAAAAAAAACACTTAGTAAATCTATAGTGGAATACCAATAGATATTGATCTTAATATTAGCAAAAAGTGTAACTATATTTTTTTATTGAGATGTAGGCTATATAATTTGTAAAAAAAATAGTTGCAGAAAGTTTTTTCCCAACCACATTTTTCTACCGGTTCAGTTTGTAATCATATTACACTAATGTGTTAAGGATGAGGAAGGTAGAATTCATGAAAGTGTTACCAGAAATGATCTAGAGTGAGAGTGAGAAACACTAAGCTAACCCTAACACCCCCTTCCCTCTCGCACGCATGATTATAACATACTATTTGACACATTAATACACGAAAGAGAATTTAGTCAACTTTTTGTGTATCTGTCATGTATCAATCATCCTTCCTGATACGATCACACTTTAGCCTTAAAGGAAGGAATCCCAAGATCAGGATTTTAGGACGAGGTTATTCACAAACACCAATATGTATTTGGGTTAATAGATGAGATTTAGACAAAGTCCTTGTACGAGCCTGGTTTCAGACCCAGACCACAAAGACTTTTAGGACCTTCAGTTTCGTAGGAAAAAGCAGTCTACCTTGGTTAACTCAGTTTCCCAATAGATATCGAGTCCTTTCGAAAAGGAAGGTATCAACACTTTTTTTTATACCGTTTGGTCAGCAGATATTCCCTATAGTTTAATGAATACAAATTTGACTCTTTTTTTTAACATATAAAATGTAGAATCTAAATCAACTGGCATAAAACTCTAATGCATTACATTTCAAACGCCGAGTATAAAAAAGTTCTGTCAGCAGGTGGAAATAACTCCGGCAGTGGAATTGGAAACATCACCTATTACAGGAGCCTCATTAGTGGCCACATGTAGGTTTTATGTCACATTTAATTCGGTTACCTTGTCTCATGTTGCCTCCGTTCGTTAGAGAACTGGAAATTTTCAACCAGTTAAGTGTAGTTTTGTGTTAGCTCAACAGTTGATAGCCTGTTTTATTGGCAAATATGTTTCGTCTTAGAGATGGTAAAGTTTGACCCTGATAAAAGTATGTGGATGGTATTAATTCAAGCCATATTTATTTGTACCATTAAAAAAACCTTATTGGAAATGGGGGGACGGGGGGGGAAGGGGGGGACGGGCGGGGAGTGAGATATATTTTTTATTTAGTGGCAATACACTAGTAATTAGTGACTTAAGATTATTTAATACTAGAAAACAGGATGTGAAGGATACATTTTAAGAAAATTAAATATATTTTGATGGCTGCTTATATTTATTTTTATGTTCATTTTATTTTTTGTGGGATGAATTATGTACTTTTTAAAATCAACAGTTCAAAGCTCTAAAAAGAAATGTTGGGACCTTTCACAATATTTATTTTCCTACCTAAAATGTTTCACATGTTTATTTAAGTTTTAAAGCTTTGGTGGTAAAACTTCAATAAAAACGCCCAAGTGGTTGATATAATTCATGAAAATATTGTGGAATGTTTCCAAAAAAAAAATTTGTTGTTGTAGAATTATAGGTTGTAAATTTCAGAGAAAATAGCTATTTTCCAACAAAACCTCAAATAAAATGTAGATAAATAAATTAAAAGTTGTAGGCTCAATCTTAAAGAGAATGAGAAATTACATAGTTTAATAGATCAAATACAATTTCAAAACAGCCTATCGGGGCCAAACATGATCTTCCGAGTTTATAGTACAGCCCAGTTAATTCTTAAAGTGGGGTAAAGAGTTTGAGGGTTAGAGGGGTAGGGGTTAAAATGTAGGCGAAGAAAAAATTAATCCTCTTCGGTGGCCACATGGTCTAACGCGCTACTCTAGGAGTAGACTAGACTGCCAATGACGGGGATATCAAGGTTCTAATCTCAATCAGGTGTACTGAAATCAAAACAAAAATCAAAAACACTGCCACAAACTAAATTATGCAGTGTGTTACACCCATTTTAATTTGTAAAATAAAAGAATCTAGATATATATTCAAATATTTTACTCTCAAAATACATGGTGTGACTTGTGAATTTAATTTTTGTTTCATTTTTACTTTTTCTCGACACCTCGGAGAGAAAGTATTGTGATCGTAAAAAAATTTGAACTCGAGATTTTGATAAATGTCAACGGTTCATAACACCATGAAACTCAAAAAGGGTTTTTTGCGATGCCGTCTGTTTGTCCGTCGGTACCTCGGGGTAAAGCCGAAACTATTTTACTTATTGATCTAAAACTTCGTATCTGGGGGTCTAATAGGGTTTCACTGAAGGGTTTTTGGAATTAGATATCTTAGCCCTAAATTTAAGGGTAATTTACTGAAGGGCTAAAATAATTTTTTTATCGAGATTTTTTCTGACAATTTTGATTAAATTTTATATCTAGAATCTGTTTATTTTTTAATATTGTGTCTTACTACCCATAAGAGCTTTACGCTTACATTACTAATCACGCTAATGGTTTTAGGGATTATTAAAGCTATATTTATATGACTTGTACCCGCATTTGCATGGAGGGACAGTGGAACACCATTCGAGGAAAATGCAATACACCCCAACCGGGATTCGAACCCTGATCTCTCCATCATCAGCAGTCCAGTCTTAAAGACTAATGCCTTAGACCAGTGTTTCTCAAAATATGGACTGCAGGATCCCAAGAGAGTCAGTTGCTATAGTTAATTGCGGGCAAGATGTGATCACATCTAATACAATTTTAATTGCAAAATATTAAATACAAAATATCCATGTTATTCTTTATTTATTTCCTTGGTATACTTAAGTCACAAAGAAAAGGAAGTATGTAGACCTACCAGCCTAAAGTCAACAAATTTAAATTATTATTTATAAGGAAATCATTAGCTTTATAATGTTAAATATAATCAGACAGCTATTACTTACTAATTCGATTTAATTATACGATTACTCTCCCAACATTTGTTTGAATATATTAATTTTTATATTGTATTTATAGTCCTAAATTGTAATTTGCCTAAATATTATGTTTTTCCTGTATAATTTTCACCAACTTCTCCCTCGTTCTTCTCTACTCCCATATCCCAGGTGATTGCTTCCCCAGTGCGCATAGCTTCCATTTGGTGGTCCTCCGTCGCCAAAGCTTTGAGAAAGACTGTCATTTTAGATTTATAGAAGTCACACTTGTAAACTGGAAGTAAAACTTTTTTTAAAAAAGTAGCTTTTATCCAATACAAAATATTTTCCTTTGAAAACAGTAATACAGTATTGTATGTGTAAGAAACAAAACAAAAAAATTCCCCACACATTTGAAGTTAATGGCTAGTTAGGCCGTCCCGCCGAGTTCATGGGCAAGTTACGCTGTCCAGCTGAGTTTATAGGTAAGTTGGGCTGTACCGCCGAGTTCATGGGTAAGTTACGCTGTCCAGCTGAGTTTATAGGTAAGTTGGGCTGTCCCGCCGAGTTCATGGGTAAGTTACGCTGTCCATCTGAGTTTATAGGTAAGTTAGGCTGTCCCGCCGAGTTGAAAACAGTAATACAGTATTGTATGTGTAAGAAACAAAACAAAAAAATTCCCCACACATTTGAAGTTAATGGCTAGTTAGGCTGTGTCCCGCCGAGTTCATGGGCAAGTTACGCTGTCCAGCTGAGTTTATAGGCAAGTTGGGCTGTCCCGCCGAGTTCATGGGTAAGTTACGCTGTCCAGCTGAGTTTATAGGTAAGTTGGGCTGTCCCACCGAGTTCATGGGTAAGTTACGCTGTCCATCTGAGTTTATAGGTAAGTTAGGCTGTCCCGCCGAGTTCATGGGTAAGTTACGCTGTCCAGCTGAGTTTATAGGATAAGTTGGGCTGTCCCGCCGAGTTCATGGGTAAGTTACGCTGTCCATCTGAGTTTATAGGTAAGTTAGGCTGTCCCGCCGAGTATATGGGTAAGTTAGGCTGTCCCATTGAGTTTATGGGTAAGTTAGGCTGTCCCATTGAGTGTATGGGTAAGTTAGGCTGTCCCATTGAGTCTATAAGTTGTAGCCTATACAGCTATAGTAGGATACTTGTAAGAAGGACTTTTTAGTAAATAAAAATACATTTTATTTGCAGTCAACATTGATATAATTTTACTAAATTTTTAGTTTTATTTTACAGTTATTGATAATATCTATTAAGAGTGACAACTTCAGGACTCATGACTTGAGGTATGAATATATGGAAACTGTTTAATAAACTATTTCTACTCTTACTAAAATGTCTTATTTACTAAATCTGAATCTAGATTGAAATAACAGCATACTCATTATAAAATGAAGGAATTTAAATTGTATTGTGGAGCTGTGATCAAACCCGCATCGGTTTTCTCGTGGTTTAGTGACAATATGAATTTAAAACCTAACAAAACATATTTAAACATGATCATGCATTAATAAATTTCACATTTTATTGACAAAAAATCTATTAATTTTCTTTCGTTTATTAATAATATCATATTTAGCATATCAATTATTACGTCATATAATCTTTTCATAGAGCTTTATGTTGAGGACTATATTTAATTAGACTGTCAGTTTATTAACTATTGCGCGCTTTGAAATGGTAATAAAGTAATAAACAAGGTTAATTGTGATGGGCAAATAGCTTTATTTTCAAAGACGCAGTATAAAAACATATCCAAATAAAGCTACCTGACTCGTAAACCTCTGGCTATGGTGATTATTTTAATTCCGAAAATGTAATAACTTAGATAATGGTTATACTTTAATCAGTAATAATTTACATTGATGAATACTTTAATTGTCAAATTTTTGCATATTTTATAAAACGATTGTTCTACCAGTTTTGGTGTAGTTTGTGCTCATCGTAAAATACAAGCCCCTTTCAATTAATATATGTCCCTCTAAAATAGATAGCTGATATTTATATTTAGTTGCTATCTTCTTTTATTAGTAAGTTCAGCAAAATGCTTACTAATGACAATATAAAATACGGTAGTGAATAGGAGAGTTGAAAGAAAATGTTCCTTCATCAGTTTCGAAAAAAGATGTGGATACCATATTACAAATTAACTGTGGACAATATTCCTAAGTTTACTCAACTAATATTTTTACACTACCCCGTCAACTGTATAAAGAGTGGATTAGGAGGTTGGATTTTAAGAAATAATCCATCTGAAGATAGAATGCGATACTTAGTTTTGAAGAATTAAAATACAATGCACTCAGGTTAGTGGGTCAAACATTTGTGTCCCAGATCAGAATCAGACGTGCTGATAGCTAGTCTAATCATGCCAGTTGTTAGTCTGTTAATGTTCGCTTTGCATGGAGCCTCAGCATTTTCTTTCGGAAACATGGTTACGTTCATTTAGGTCGATTCCTATGTTTGTTTTGTCAAAGTAATAACCTTTTTAAATGTGAAAAATAAATACAGTATGTCCAAAAGTGATCAGAAGTCACTTTATTTAAAACTCAGCTGGAAAACCTGGCACAATTTGTAACAAAGAGACAACTACAGTTAACATGGCTTTGCGCATGTCTAAGCGAAAATAGATCTTGTCTATTGTCACAGTGTTAACATTCAGTTTGATGTTCGAATTTTGGCCGGGTGTAGTGAGAGTGATTATTTCTTAAATCGTTTATCCTTCTACTTCCTCGAAAATTCGGGTACACTTACTGTAAGTCCCCTTCCTTTTTTGTATCCCAGAAATCCGGTTAGCCCAGACTTGTAGTAAAAAAACTTGGGAAAAGAAAGAAGTTTCTCTGATAGTGATTCGACTATAAATGCATTTAAAAAATTTTTAAATTCCCATTACGAGTCCACGTGAACTTTTGCTCTTTCTATGTTGACGTCACTTGAATTATCGATACATTGTTAACGAGTCGATAGGAGACACTGCAATAAAGTATCTATACATCTTTTTTTTACACTTCTCATCGCGTTGCCTGGATTAAAATCCAACGAAGGGCGTTGGCTAACATCTGTAATTAATTATTTTATTTCTTGAAAATAACAATAAAACAACATTAACTGAATAACTTGTTGGAGATAGTTTTTTTTTCTGTAAGAAGTCAGCTGTATTATTTGAAACTTTTTTTAATGCGTTTATGTATAGGGGCTTATAATCGATTCACACACAGGTGTTTCGTGACGAAAATAGCGTCCACTTTGGATCACCATGTGAAGAAAATTAAACTCTAATAATAATCACTTGTCTGGTCTAGAACAATCTGAGGCTAAGTTGGGTGAAAGATTAGCCAGTATTAATACAATGTTACCCAGGAAACTTGTCTGGTCCACACCAACCTGTAGCTAAGTTGGGTGAAAGATTAACCAGTATTAATACAATGTTACCCAGGAAACTTGTCTGGTCTACACCAACCTGTAGCTAAGTTGGGTGAAAGATTAGTCAGTATTAATACAATGTTACCCAGGAAACTTGTCTGGTCTACACCAACCTGTAGCTAAGTTGGGTGAAAGATGAGTCAGTATTAATACAATGTTACCCAGGAAACTTGTCTGGTCTACACCAATCAGAGGCTCAGTTGGGCGAAATATTAGCCAGTATTAATACAATGTTACCCAGGAAACTTCCGACTGTACTGTACAATACAACCACGCAGCCTCTTTTTTTGGAGACGCTTGCCATGTCCCGCTGATATTAGAGGTGATGTTGATGGTAAATATGGCGGGGTAAAGTCAATGAAGATCTTAACCTAATTCAAGCCTAATTAACCAAATCATGGTGATCATGAGAATTATTCTCCTTTCGAGAAAAATCCCCTGGCACTAGCCGGGAATTGAAACAGATACCTATAGATCGGCAGCCAGGGGTTCTGCCCACTATATCACGAGACCGGTTGTTAAACTATATGTTTCTACTGGAGAATTATTTAATTTAATTTGGCCAAAAAAAATTTTGCTATAAAAAAAACCTGCAAAAACACTTTACCTTTCCTCGCGTTCCCTACTCTCTAACCTTAGTAACCATTATATTAAAACATTAAAAACAATGAAGATATTAATTTCGTTTGCTTAAAACTGACATGCAAGAGTCAATGTTAATATTTATGATATATATTGTCTTGTAAGATAAAATATTATCTTAAAAACATACTTTTATATGCCTCAAAGGCTTGAAGCCAAAATTTGACCTATTAACCCAAATATAAAAGTCGTTTATTTAAAAGGGAACCAAACTTTTTCTTCGGCCATTTCTTTAGAGTCGTGTGGTATAATAAATTAATGTTTCACAACTTGTTAAAACATAGGCGGGGCCCTGCATGTCACTAATATCATCAGACCCAGACACTCGAAGGATTACTAAATGTCTGCTTTTTAATTTTGCTAACATGAATTTATGATTCCGTTCCATCCATCGTCGAAACATATCGAGGACCTCATCGACCGAGGCGATATAGAATTATTGAAAGGAAAACGAAGTTTCACTCAATGTGTTTCAAGCTATCAGTACTAAAATATTAATATTATTTCTCACCTTGAACTGAAACGAGCTCAGAATATCTCTAAAGTCGTCGTTCGTGCGGGATATTTCTCTTTTTATTGACCACTCGTTTTATACTCACTCTTGAGCGTCGGCAAACATCTACGAACAAATACATTAATCAAATTAGAATATATGTTGAGCGTTCCTTTTGTACCGATATTAATAAATACCTGTAATTTATATATCTTTATTTGCAGAAGTAAAAACATAAGCTAGAATACAAATCGGTTGTATAATAACCCTGATAATAAAAGACAAGATTTACAAGGTCGTCAGTAAACAGATATTGACACATGTAGTTATAATGGTTTAATCAAGTTTTGCCAAGATTTCTTTAAGGATATAACTACAAATAGAAAATACCTTTTTTTGTACATAAATAAATTTTATTTAAAACAATTGTCATGTATTAACACGTATAGTCATGCTAGATTCAATTGCCACTTTTAGGCTATATAATATTATATAATACGCCTAATACAACAAAGTAAAATTTCATCAACATTGACGGCAAAAAAATTTGTATTTTCTAAATGTCTTTTCGTCAAAAAACCTAACATAATTTATCTCATCAGGTGTTTTTTACTAAAATGATTATTTAAACAAATAATTTTAAATTTGATTTTATCGTAATTAATTAAAAGCACAAACTATTAAACTAATGCTTAGAGCTCCAGTAATGGTGGATTTTGGAAACATCCGTATTTTCAATACTGTTGAATTCGATCAAAATACTATTAAAAGTGGTAGAGCAACGTGTTAACGTTTTTGGTGTTAAATATTTGTGTTAAATCTAGGACTTTTCATCTAGAAAAATATTTAAAATAAATTTGCAAAGTTTAATTATTATTTCTTATATATGTTGATATGAGAGTCACTATTAGTTTTATTCAACTAATTCCTTTGAAGAAATTTCAGACTTTATTTGTGTGTTGTTTTTTCACCGCGTCTTACTACCCGTTCGGATTGTACTCGTATTTACTAACAGTGGCGTAACTATCTTTAACAGAAACATTTTGTCCCCCTGATCTCTTTACTTTTTGAGCTATTTTAACTCATGTAGTTAAGGGGTTGGAATAGGAATAAAAGTAAAAACTCAAGTTAGAGATATTAAAAAATTACTACTTTACTTTAGGAACTGAAACTCACATGTATTATTACTAAATAGCCATTTAAATTTTTTCATATTGAGTCAAGTCAAGCTGAACAAGCGATTTCCCTTTTGGCTTTTTCAGAGGCAGATAATGTAATTACTTCATGTTGGTCGAGGCCACGTGCTTTTTCACACTCAATACTCGATACACTGAGGGCATAAAGTCTTTGTTGACTCATGCTTCTTCTTAAATAGTTTTTTTTTATTATCAAATTCAACTTCTAAAAGGATCTTTCAGCTGTATAAACAGTAACTTAAAGAGTAAGATACAAAAGAAACGCAGTAAACATATCTGGCGAGCTTGATGCCAAAATGTAACGTTCAAGAAACAATTGATCAACTAACTGTCGTATTGATGATTTATTTTCAATTCCACTTTTCAAAGATCCTATAAAACGGTTTATCTCTTAGGTTAAACCATCACTAAGGTCTTCTTCGTACTCCTTAACCAAGATGGATGATTTCTCACTCACTTCCTCATCCGTTGCTGTTAGAATTTTGTTTGTGTGTAAACATATAAACAAATTGTTTATTAACTGCATACTTTTAAATCTGATTTCTATTCAACTGGTAACTAGCTATGTCCAATGTATGCACCCCTCTCCCCCCGCACTGCGGAGTCCACGGGGGTGTGGATTACGCCACTGTGTACTAACTACTCTTATGTGATAGGGATAAGGTAGGTTAAATTTGAATGAAGTGAAACAGCCTATTTGGAGAGGGAGTGGAAAACCCTTTAGGGAAAGCCACCTTCAGTACATCAGTCCGCGATTCAATTCCCAATATCCCCGTCATTGCCAGTCTAGTCTATTGTGACAGTGACGTTTTGAACCATGCGGCCATCGAAGCGTATCTTATTTATATAAATATTATTAATTCATATGTATCAATCAATCACAAACTTATATGTTAGAGATGTCCACAGGATCAGTCCTGATAGCTGAATCAAATTCATTTAAGTGAAAAATGACAAAATGGACATGTAGATGGAACCCGAGACCTTTGGCTTTGCACGCCATCCTGGTTCGGCTACTACATATACACTCAACACAGCAACTAGTGAAAGATGGCCTGAGACAAAAGACCAACCTTAGTGGCTCAGTGGTAGATCATTGACGCGCAAATCCAAAGGTCCCGGGTTCGATTCATGTCTCTAAATTGTCATTTTTTACTTAAATTAATTATAGTAATATATTATTACCTATTACTCTCGAGTGTTAGTCCTGGTCATTATCGACATATAAAACTAATTAATATCGTTAAATACAAACTAATCCACGGTAAAATGGGAGAATAAGTTTTCTTAGGAGTAAAATGGGCCCTCATTGCTGTGGATAGAGAAAACCTCCCCCTCTCCTAGGGTACCCAGCCGAGATCTCTACCTCGACATTCTCAGTCATAGGCAAACTATCTCATCACGGTTCTGACGTCGTATACCTTGTGATCACCGGCGTGGATTGGTTTACATAGCTAAGAGATCACCGCAATAAATATTGAATTGAAGAAAACGCATATAATTTTTGCTTTATTTTTGTGATTGAATTAATTTTCGCATGATAAGTGTTTTGTTTTTTTTCATTTTTGGGTCTGTTTTGGCATTTCCTATTTTTTAATTTATTTAATTTAATTTAGATAATATTGATAAATGATGAATAACCACATCATCAAAAGCGCAAATGAAAGCTATATTACCTCATTTGGTCAGCTGTACATAAGATTATTTGTCGCTCGGATGGCACTGAACGTTTTCCATGGGGGTTGTCTACACGCAGTGATCTATCCGCAATGAGATGATGTCATAATGATAGTGATTATGAAAATATGGAGATAGGCGTGATCTTTAATCTAACTTAAGCCTAGTGAACCAATGATGACTATTGAGTTAATTCTCTTTTGGGAAAAATCACCCATTGTGCCGCCGGTAATCGAACCCAGAACCCTTGGGTTCGTATTCAGAAGTACTGACCACTATAGCACAGGGTATGTTTTTGCCTTAATAAATTATTTATTTTAATTTCAAATTATATAAATTATTTACTTTGGAAGATGACGTTAAAACGCAATGTGATTACGGAACGGTAAAAAAAGATTAAAGTGTAGCAAATCAGATATCGAACCTCTACCAATCATCCTGTCACACCGGTAATTTGCATTTTTCGCGTGCAAGCTTGTAATTGGTAAGAGCACGTAAACTGCTGTGCTTCAATAAATTGTAATCTGGTGCAAAAAATGAACATTAGACATGCAGGCCACCCGACAGGGGTCGTGTATGGACCGAGCAGGACAGGTGACGGCGGCGTGAATATAGTCCAGGGTGGTTGTAAATAAGGAGGGAGAGGTGGAGAGGAGACGATCACTTTTATTATTCGTCTATGCAAATCGAGGCATAGATTATTCCTCTTTCCCCTATATGAACTAGGGCCAAACAACAAGAACGTAGGCTCACGCAAACAGGCAACAGGCACCGACGGTCAGTTAAGCAGTTCCCAACCTTCACATATTTGCGGATTTATTCAAAATTTTAAACCACCACCACTTAAAAAAAAGTATATGCAAATTAATTTTGCATTATTTATTTTTCGTTTGCATCCACGTAAAAAGAAAGATGAATATTTGAGCTATGTTTATACCTGCCTCGGTGGCGGAGTTGGCTAACGCGCTTGTTCGTGTTGAGCCAAACTGCCGAGAATGGGGAGACCGAGGTTCTAATCTCGGTTGGGTGAACTGAGGGTGGTTTTTCCTAAACTATTTTCCATTCTCCCTCCACGTCCAATGCGGGTTAGCTTCCTCTAAATTCAGCCTTCCCAATTTCTAATCCTTTCGCGTAATTAGTACTTAAGCGTATAACCCGAATTTGCAGTAGGATATAAAGTTAAATATTTGAATACAAATTTTCATTTTTATTATTATAGGTCTATTTGTATAGAAAAATATAGTGTTTATTTAATTAATTATTTTATAGGTAATTTCATCTCTGTTATATATCTATATAGTTATATAACTGAGGTAGACTATTTTTCGTGCACACTATGAACCGACTGATTATATCAGCACATTACTTACTATAAATTAACTTAAATCTAGAACAGACACAACATCTAGCCTCGGCCGTTAATTCGTCAGTGTGAAAAGGGAAACTCTAATTTCATCAATGATAAAATTTTCAGCCACTCCAGGAATCGAAACCGGGACCCATGGCTGATGGCTTAGTGGACAAGCATGATACCGACTGAGCTAAGTTATCGGGTATGATTCATAAATATATAACTATACGTTTATTTGTAAATATGAATTTATAAAAATTCTTAAGCTAGGAAATGCCAGTGGTTGATAAATTAAGAACCTGGTTCCTCCTTTGGGAAACACTGAGATACAATTCTTCTTTACCCATTTCTAACTTTAAGGCGTTACAAAGATATTATAAAGTGAAAATTTTAGTAAGTACAGTAAATTATCAGGTTAGGTAATCTATACACATGTGTAACTTAATGAATATGTGTGTGCTTTGTAGATTATATAAATATGAACAAAACCTAACCCAACCCAACCTATAGATATTTTATTGCACTTTTTAAGAATTGCATGTATATACTGTAGGTCTTTATAGACCCATATTAACAACCTGTTTTTGTTATAGCTCTTTACTGCAATTTGTATTGGGAGTTACATCACCTTTAAAAGTCTGCCCCAACTGTGATTATTATTGACGTTTAAAGTCTCGTCAAAATAAAGGATTTACTGGCGGTTAGCCCTGGTCCCATTTTAAACAGGCGATTAAAGCGAAATTATGGAATTTATAAACTAGACACGACCCTGTTCCTAGTTTACAAGATTGCATGGTACCAGATGGAGCCTAATTCAAATAATTACTTGTGCATAAGATTATTTGCCCATAAATAGTAAATATCTCGAGCTTGATATGAAAAGTGTCATCTGACTCATTTCACGAACACGATATTATGTTTTAACTTGCACATCTGATAGGCTAGTCCTGAAAAAAAAAACTGTTAAGGGTAGGAATATGAGGACCGGTAATTTAATTGGGTCTCAACTAAGAGAGAAGTTGAAGTCTGAATTCTGGCCAGGTGCACTTTAAGTAGTTTTCCAAATTTTATTTTCTCAAGAAAATTTGCACAAATTACTTCTGAAGTAACCCGTTTCGGTGGCCGCATGTTCTAACGCTTCATTCTTACAATGGACTAAACGATCGATTACGGGGAAGTCAGGTTCGAATTCAGGTCAGATATACTAAAGGTTATTCTTCCTAAATGGTTTCTCATCCTCTCTTCACGCAAATGCAGGTACACTTCCTATAAATTCACTCTTTCTCATCCCTAACCCATTAGCGTTATTTGTACATCTGTGTACAGCTCAAACGGGTAGACGGTGCTATAAAAGCTCTAAAATAAACTAATCTTCTCTAACTTGAGATAATATGTTAATTATCCTTGTGTTGGATGAGTAAATTAAAAAACGTAATTATATAAATAATACCCACGATTGGGTATATTTGTTTTTTTCAATGTAATTTTTGCTGTCAACTTGTTATATATATAATCGGCTTATAATAAATGTATTAATATTAAAACAATTTTGAGCGTTTTATTGATGGGGTATTAAAGTTCCACATTTATCTTTATTACAGAAAGGACACGAAACAACCAGATCCTCCACCTCCACGTTACTATTAAGAGAAGGAAAGTCATTCCAACACATTCAGGAATAGATCCAAAGACCCTTAAATTCATCATGTAGATACGTTAGTGACTGAAATAAGGTTCTGAGCTCAAATAAATAACATTTCAGAACCTTTATGGTCCCTTTTGAATATTTATATCAACTTAATCTGGTCTATAACTGGACCGTGTCATAGCCGTGTCTTCAAGTTTAGGTTCTCTTTCCGGGTTTCAAGACATCTGTGTAGGATTGGATGTCGGATCATATACGACGTCTCATCAACAACAAGTGATGCATAACGTAATCATGTGTGTGTGTGTGTGTGTGTGTGTGTGTGGGTTGTTTATTCTTATTAGTTTCTCGTTTAGAGGAGGGGCAGTTCATTTTCAGTGCCTCTCATTATTTTAATGAGTTGAGAATATTTTACGTCAGACTTTTCATTACGAGTATGTTTTAAACTGAACATGTTCGTGTGTGGATAGAATATAGTATTACACATGGTATTTATTAATACGCAACTATATTGATCTATAAACATATTCTGGCAGAAATAAAGGCTTAGAAAATACACACTTTTTTTGCGGTCAACAGTGATGATAATTTACTATAGTATTATTATTATTTTATGGATACTGATAATATCTATGAAAAGTGACGGCTGCATTTTACAGCACTTGATGTATAAGTATGTGCTAATAGTTTTAGTAGCATTTGAATCTTTTAAATACTTTTATCCTTACCAGAATCCTACTCTCTAATACAATGTCACTATTTAGTAATATTAAACCCACTGGCTTAACTGAGACGGAGAATTAAGGGTTCGAATCCCAACATGTTGTAGTGAAGAGTTTTCCTTTAAATATGTACCCCCTCTCATTCTACGCAAATTCAGGTTGCCATCCTCTAAATTCAACCAAGCTCATTCAACTTTAAGTTATCAAATTTATAGGAGACTCGAGTTTCTATTGTAGGCATTTGCGATATTATAAAATCATTTATAAATAATATCAGTATAAACAGACAACTTTGAATATGCTTTCCATATAGGCCTATTAATTTATTTAAAAGTATGAATCCACGTGAAATTATTATATATTTATTTTTTAAAGATTATATTTACTAAATTGTTTGTATTATTACGCTTGTATATAAAATACAACCATACCAAAAGTACCATTATTTTAGCAATTATTACATTCCACAGTGGCATGGCTTAGGATATTGCCAGAGTTAACCAAGCTAGTTTGAGCTGTACCTGTGAATTGTAAACTAAACATCACCCCAAGAACACTCGTTAGCAAAGTATCAACGAAAATAATTATTTTATCATGTGAAGAAGGTAGAGCAGGGCACATGTATGAGTTGTCAAATGGGGACAGAGTGGGGGAGAACATATCACAGGTACAGTTGCTTACCTATACAACATTCCATGACACACCACCGACAATATAAGCACTAAATTGTGCTTAAACATTGAAATATTATTCAATACTATATTATTAAAGTAATTTATATTATAGTTGAAGTGTGTTGTAAATGAAATATGATTTGCTATCAAAAATATGCGAATAATTTACTAGTCCTAAATTACTAATTACTACTCCGCAAACGGTGGTTATCACGGCTACACACACAGAAACTACCAGTTCGCAGCTCAGCGCAATCAAATACATAATGATATGACTTTTCGTTTTATAAAAACCGTGATTCTAACAATATACTTATTTCTTAGAACTGCGAGATCTTTATAGGAATGCATCGACATCTTCTAGTATATAAGCCTGTCGGCAACAGGCGAACTTAACTTGAATTTTTAAGACGCAAATAATATTTTTAGTTTAAATTGTAAATGCAAATTCCTAGCTCAGTTCTTTTAATCTATAAAAGGCTTTAAAAAATCAGTCAGACAATTTTTTTTTTATCGAAAATCCGACTTCATTAGGTTCTGGCCAATGGTCTATACACATTAGGAAGTTATGTATAGATTTTAGTTACGGGATGCCTGCCTTAGAAATTAATATTTCCTAGGTTATCCAGGCTACAATATTTATTCGACTTTGGTTTTTTGAAAACCTTTCGCCTCCACACCACAGTATATAATCATATAATCTTCCACAGAAACCTGAAAACTAACACATTAATAATCAGTATCTAAAGAAATAAGAGCCCAATACCTTAGCTCAATCGGTAGCCTGTCTGTCTACTGGCTAAGGTTTCCGGGTTCAATTCCTGGTATGGTTGATAAATGTATTATTGGTGAAATGCGGGTTTACCCTTTCACAGTGATGAATTAACTGCCAAGGCTGGGTGTTGTGTCTGTTCTATATATAATTTAATATATAAGTCGTGTGCTGATATAATGAATCGGTTCAGAAAGTGAATACTAAATTCCTAAAAAAATAGGATATATATATATATATATATGAGGTCATATGGGCCAATAAGTCACACACGTCTGGTTTTCTAGTCACAGTCATTATTCGAATCCCTGCCATAGGTATTGAGGGTAGTCTTTCTTCATTGTTTTTTTTTCCTCCTATGTCCCTCGTTTCTTAAATATTATTCCTCCATCATTCCTATTCCATTAGAGTAAATTTGTGGATGGCTTGGACGAGTATCAAGACGCAATGCATAAAAATAAAAACATCTGCGGCTATATTTCAGTCGACTGTTTGTTTTTTTAAACTACTGGGTAAGATAAGACATTTTATCTAATAGCCTTATGTTTTAAAGTTCACATTCATTATTGGACAAAAAGTTGCCTAACACGCCATACTTACGAAGGTTGCCATAAAATGAAGAATATTTATGAGTGAGCTCAAATATCTTTTAAACTAAAACAACCTAAACTAGAAATTCTTTCAAAGTTAACTGCAGGATGTGTTGACATAGAAAGATGAGCAAGAGAAAACTATCACCTCCTCAATGACACACTTACTTTATTACTCACGCTAAGAGTTCACACAAAATATAAATTTTAATTTTACAACACATAAAAGATCTGCAATCAAGACAATCTAGAAGCAAGTAGACTGTTTAACCAGCCGTTACAGTAGCCCCATGGCTTCTTTGGTGCTTTGGTGCTGACTGACAGCTGACAGCTTACTTATGACAGTCAACATTTAGGTATATACCTAATAATATATACCTAAATGTTGACTGTCAGAAGTGACAGCTGCTAAACACATGTTTTTGCAGATCATATGGTTTGACTTATGTATACATATTTAGGTCTGGTAACTTTTCAAAGCTTTCAACTGTCAGTCAGCACCAAATAAGCCATGGGGCTACTGTATCAATGTATCCCTTTTCTCTAATGCCACTGAGTTTAATTATAATTTGTAATGTTTTATGGACCAATCGATTTATCTCTTTAAGATGTATCTTTCAGAAGCTAGAGTTTGAACATATTTTTTAAGCCAAACTTAATTTCTTATGAATATGAGATCAACTAAAATAGATTTTTTTACACATTTTCATTCTCTTTTTAACGTTTAATCTTACCCACCTCGGTGGCCGCAAGGTCTAACGCGCTAATCTTGCAGTAGACTAGACTGCCGGTGACGGGAAGATTGAGGTACTAAACATGTAGGCACACTTCCTATAAAATAGCCTTCCTAATACCTTAAACCATTAGCGTATTTAATAGATAAGCATATAACATGAACGGACACTAAGACGTGGTGCCTAAATAAAAGGTTACTTAAGTCAGTTTGAATATTTTAACTGTAGAAAAAAATTTAATTAACATAATAAAAAATAAAAGTTTAACTGAATGTTTTAAGTTATTTTTGATCCCAGTAACCTACAAGAGTAAGCATACATGCCAACAGTCATCTCACAGGAAAACATTTTGCACGCACCCACTAATAACTGTGGCCTATTGCTATTTTTTATTTTTTTATTTTAGCACCGCATCTTACTAACCATTCGGGTTGTACTCACTTACGCTAATGTGTAATGGTAGGGTGATTGTGAGTTGAAATGGAGGACCTACATTTTAACGTGGAATACGATCCACGGCGAAGGCCTGGAATTCCACACATTCACAAGTTGTGATTAATATACGTCTTGTCAGAGGTGAAGGAAGGGTTTGGCAATCGGATAAATCTGTGCCGGGACCGAGGATTGAACCTCGGACCCCTAGCACCAGAGTGCAACACATTATCCCTAGACCACCAGGTCACCTCTTATTGTTATTAAAGGTATATTTATTTGCATCGATCACGTCTGGTTAAATTTGTTTCAGCGCCTTAAAAATAATAAGCAAATTAATTTAACTCATACTTTTAATCGACAATCGTCATGAGTATCTTGAATATTGTCAACCATTTCAAATGATATCAAGTTGGGGATGTAGAGAACTCGAGTTAAGGGCAGAATTTTTGCAGTTTTTATATCAAAACTTTTTTTTTTGCGAAAATAAATCAAATATTGCTTCCATACAAATAAATATTTTAATTTTATTCACATGGTGATATCAACAGTTGTTCAATATCTGTCTTCAGCTTAGCGGTATTAGATGACAAACTTTTAAAATTAAGAGAAAAAGTTGTCATTAAAGTCAAGGACACCCTTGACAGATATTTAAGAATTAGTGATATCAAAATGTGTTGCCAAGAGTGAGTTTTTTGTTGTTGATATTGATTTAGTCGAAAACAGAATTGTTGAGAATTGCTGGGGCTAACCTTTCTCTTCAAATCGGATACAATAGTAACATGTTGTTGGGTCTAGTGACGGTTGAGATAATATTCCTTGTGCACAGGTACTTGTAAACACACAAGGCACTTTGGTTTGTTGTCTTTAGTGTTTATAAACAGAAACTCATTTTCCCACTTATCTTGAAATGACCCGTTACTTTTTTTTTACTCGCTGTGCACAGAGTTTAAATTTACTGAACATTGAACACAAACTATGACAACAAAACAATCACATGCAAGTGACCTTTATTGATGCGTGATGCTGTCTGTGCATGGGCCATTAGTGTTAACGTATCCTTCCCAATAATAATGTACTGTACACTTGTACGTATATTCACACAAATGGAGTAATCTGTTAGATGTAATTTATACTCTCTCCGACAGCGAATTTGTAAAATACTGTTTGGTGAATATGGTACGTGCATTCGGGGAGTAAACAATGGCTACCAAATTAAAAACTGTATCCCTGTCAAAACGAACTGTCGCAAAAATGGCCAAGGAAATATGATTCCATAACTTATATAAAATAAAAAGTGTTATTCACGATTCGGTTTATTTTTCATTGGCTCCGAATAAATCCCCTGATATAACAGATAACTGATAGTTTTTTCCGAACTATTTCTAAAGACTTTGTTATTAATGAAGAGTTGCTAGCATTAGAGCCATAGCATGCCATATCCAATGACGAAGATATCTCTACCGCAATCATGAAAGTTTTAAATATCATGGTTGGCACTAAAAATATTTGTCGCAGTCATGAAAGTTTTAAATATCATGGTTGGCACTAAAAATATTTGTCGCAGTCATGAAAGTTTTAAATATCATGGTTGGTACTAAAAATATTTGTCGCAGTCATGAAAGTTTTAAATATCATTGATGTCACTAAAAATCTTTCAGACATTGTCACAGATGACACACAATCAATAGGGTGGTTATGCATAAGAACTATTTGATTTACAAAGAAGGGCTGGTACTAACTTCCCAGTACTGAGACACATTGTTATCCGTCTTTACTGGGGCTTCGCGTGGAGTGGTTTGGTGTGGTCGTTGCCTTATTTAGAGTCTTAAGTCGTTGGGCCTTGCCGGCGCGGCGGGTGTATCCCATCCCGTGGGGGTCACCGTCTGAAAGGACGAACAGGTTGG
>CABFOW010007611.1:8863-22902 GCA_902141385.1 Timema californicum | reverse complement strand
AGGCAGTGTCTTGACTCATGAGTTGCTCCGAGAGAAAGTGATCCACCACATTCAGGGTGGTGGATCAATGTTAACCTTATGGAAGAAAGTGCGCTGGAACTGTCAATTCATCCACTACTCAGCTACGGTCTATAAAACTAATCTTAACGGCCGGGAGTATTTGTTGTGCTGATCACATGACACCCTCTCTCCGAAAATGTTGGTACTATCTTTTCTAACAGCTGGTATAATTCGCTTAGGGCTTACACCATGGAGGTTTTTAAATATAGTCTATGGTGAAATGTAATGTTATTTTTTCCTCATTATGTTAATATAACAATGTATTTTGTTTCACTTCCCCTGTAACAAGAAGTGTATTAATCACAACTACCATTACACATTAGCGTAAGTGCGTATAACCTGAACGGGTAGTAAGACACGGTAATAATATTTTGTTTCATATTATATAATGAGCTATAAGTATAGTTTAAATAAAGGCGGTACAAAGTCTGTGTCACCGTAACATTCATTTAATTTTATTTACATTTTCGGGTACAGCAATAATTATATTATAATTGGCTGAACCAGATAAGATAATTTAAATTTAAATATTACATAATATACCTTATAGTTATGTTTTATAAATTATTTTAAAGTTTTTGGACATTTTCATTTGACATCTAGAAAAAGCCATTAATTCTACTTTCACCCGACCGGGGTTAAACCCCAATCTCCCAGTCATCGGCAGTCTTGTCTATTGTGAAAGTGATGCCTTAGACCATGCTGCCACCAAAGAGGGTACTAAACAGGGTCCAGATTTTGATGACTTGTCTTTCTTTTTTCGTCACATACAATGCTGATGATCACTTTGTGTGGAAATGTATATTTTATAGATTATATTTTTATGTTTTTTGCGTCATTTTTTAAATTAAATTTTAGTCATTTTTAAAATAATTTTAAAGCAGTTGAATAAGCATATTTTAAATACTAGCATTAATTTATAAATGCACAAATAATCAAAAATACACAAATTCTCAGCATATCATACAGTGGTTGTCAGAATGAGAAGATGTAAGCAATAAACTGTGTATCCTTTTTGCTTGTTTAGTTGTAAAATACACATTTATGGTGAGACTGCAAATAGGATGTAAAGATGGTTGCATTGGCAGGGAGAAGCACATATTTGTAAATCTATATTATATCCATCCGAATGCAACAGCTAAGTTGTTAAAGACTTTTCATTGTAATTAACATTTTGTAAAAGTGCATTTTAATTGAGTCTTGTGCATTTATTACGAGCTTTGTTCATTTATTTAGGTCAATCTTTTTTAGAATAGTAAGCTACTTTTAGAATTTTTAGATCTTTATATGGGTTTTTTTTAATCATTTTTAGGTTATCAAAATCTGGACTCTGTTAAAACGCTAACAATGTAGTAAAATGTCTACCAATATTGAACGGGGAAAAAAATTGTTTGTAATTTATAAGCACCTGTTCTTATTAGAATCCTCTAGTTCTAGACTATATAGGTTTCGTATCAGTCAAGGTTGGATCCAGGAACTGTTGTAGAGGGAGATTGGTTTTCGTGAGGCCACTTCAAGTATAAGTTTAATAATTTTAGCTAATACAGATTTTTATTTATAATATTTTTAATAATAATATTGCTAGCTTATAAAAATAATTCCAATCAGTAATTATAACAATAAAAAGAGGACTTGTAATAAAAAAAACACAATTTTTATTAATAAATTTGTAATTTTAATATAAAAAACATAAGACAAAATCCCTGTCACAATAAAAGTAGTAAATATGTAGGCCTACATGAGCCTAAAATGTTTAAGTAGATAATAGTATTAAAAATATGTATTTTAATACAAATAATTTGCTTTCATTATAAACTTATTGAAGAGTTTTGGTTGTAAGCCACTTGCTTTTCTACACATTAGAGCTGTTGAAAGATATTGATTAGGTCGTGCAGGAGATAGGGGCGAGAGGTTAAAGTCATTCTGTACAACATTAAGGTATTGGTTTCAATATGTTTGATTATTTTCTATGCAGAGGGAGGAGGGGGGGTGAATCTTACCCATCCCTCTCCTCTGAATTCGCCACTGGTATCAGCTCACCTAGGAAGAGAAAGATAAGAAAAACTCTCCTCCACAGGACCTGCAGTTTCCTCAGAGGTTGTCGCCTAGTGTAAAACGATCATCCGATCATCCGCATTTCACTGGATCAAGGATCGTCAACTAGTCGATCCCGATCGACTGGTAGATCTCGCGGCAACTTTCAGTCGATCACGTAAGAAAACTACGTTGTTGATAAGAGTTTAACTCTGAACTTTTTAAACCCACAACTGCATCAAGTACTTTCAAATAATTTGAATGTGACTAAAATTACCTTGGTTGCTCAGAAATAATAATGTTATAGGTATAATGTTAAAACGTTCATTCTATTTGTCCTTTTTTTTCTATATAGGGGAGGACGGAAGAATTTGAAATAAGGTTGAATTCAAACAATAATATCTGTTTATTATTTTTGTAACAAAATAGTGTTCTATAATGGTGCGTGGCAGATATGTCAATACAATAAAATTCATAGATTAATACTTCGCTTAGTTGACATATAGGCTTTTTTTTAATACCAGGGCTTACTACCCATTCAGGTTATACGCTTATGCACTACATATGCCAATATATTATTGATGAAGAAGGTTGAATTGAGAGGAAGTGTACCCACATTTTTGAGGGGAGAAATAGAGAGAGAGGGGAAGAGAGTGTAAAATATTTAGGAAAAACCACCCTCAGTGCACCCAACCGGGCTCAAACCACGATCTCTCCGTCATTTCCATCCTATTTCGATAGTAGTGCCTTAGACCATGCGTCCACCGAAGTGGATGACGAATATGCTTGTTGACACATTGTTGATATAAACACAATATTCTTAAGGAGTGACATCCTTGTTTCTGTTGAAATAGAGGAGAAGGAGAGATAGACAAAGTAAATATAAAAGCATAGTGGAGAGTCTATGGGTGATCACGGGACAATTTATGACTTTATAAGTTTATTGGGGTTCAAAAAGATGTGCGATACTAATGAGGTAGGAATGAGGTAGAATTTAGAGGAAATGTTCTTGTACTTGCGTATAGAGAGAGTGGCAAATCTTTTACGAAAAATCACCCTTGTTCACACTTTATCCTTGTCTGTGCCCTCGCTACACCCGATAGAGATTCGAACCACGACCTCTCCGCATCAGGCAAACCAGACAAGACGGGACTGGAGCCTTTGTTCGCGCGTGACGCTAGAATAGCCAACCAAAATGCAGACCTAACTTTCCCTCTGGCGAGAGTCGTTGTGTTCGGTCGTGTAGTAGCTGGAACCAGAAGGCCAGACTAGTCCCGCCTGTCTACGAGAGTCACGAACTAGAGTCACGATACTGGAGCACAACGCAGCTACTATACTGGCGTGCGCGCGCACACATTGTGACACCACCTTTTGTTTGTGTTTCACTCGTGCGCTCAAGTTTTGTAGAGAATTATAATCCAGTCAGTCTAGTTAGTGAGAATGGACATCGAATAGAAAGCATTGATGTCTCCATAGATACTGTAACATCCATGTGGGAAATATCGTCTAAATATGTCGATGCTATGGAGTATTTTGAATATTAATTTATTAAAAATGAGTTTCAGTACAGTTACGTAACTTTTTTTCATTTATCCGATGTATAAATGTACACTTTCTGAACCGACTTGAGTATATCAGCACAAGACTTATAATCTAACTTAAGACTAGGACAGGCACAACACCCAGCCCCCGGCCGTTAATTCATCACTGTGAAATGGTAAACCCACATTTCACCAAAGATAAAACAAAACTCGATCGAGTAAGGAATCGAGGCCAGGTCCCTGAGGTCAGTAGACAGACATGCTACCAAATGAGCTGGGGTGTCTGAGCTTTTTAGGGAGAGATTTTATCTTTAAGGAGACTAGTATTAAGGCTGTTCTTAAAACTTCGGTAGCTGAAATTCTAATTGAGTTTTTTTTAATAATGCCAATTATGGGTTTTTAAATATTTATTTTTATTTCTCAAATTATTCTACTTTTCTTTTTGACACTCCCCCAAACTTCAGTGGCACACGTGCAGACCCTTTGCGGCATACCGGTTGAAAAAACGCTACTCCACGCAAATGCGGGTATATTTCTTCTAAATGCTAACTTTATCATATTTACTCGATTAATGCAATTAAATTCAGATATCCCGGACAGATATTAAGAGGCATTAACAGATTTGAAGAATGCCTGACTAAGGTTTGAGCCTAATTTAACTTTTTGTTGTACTCTTTTAGTCGGCAAATTATTTCTCGCCTTGATAGATACATAGGCTAGGGCGTGAATTTAATCTGGTCTGGTTCACTGGTGGTGAGAAGGTTAGGGTTTGTATCCCATCTGAGTGTACTGAGGGTGGTATTTAGTAAATAGTGTTCCGCGCCTTTTCTCTGTATATTTTCCCTAATGTATACTTTCTTCATTAATGTAAATAGCCGGTGTAGTAGTCAGTGCACCTGGCTACGAATCTAGGGGTCCCAGGTTCGATTCCCGGCTGGTACCTTGGGTATTTTTTACGAAGGTGGAACTATCCCGTTGGTCACCAGGGTTTGGTTAGTTGGGTTTAAGTGTTTCCACTGGCTCCACACCCTCACACTCACTATCACCATCACTTCATCTCATCAGGACATGGAAAGACCCTCCACGGAAAGGATGTACTACTATTAGTACATTCGGGTGTCCCTTGGGCAACGGTACTTTAGTACTGGCTAGTCTTTCCACATACTGGACTCTGAGTGATTTAGCCCAGACTCGATGTATATATTTATTGTTAGTATGCGGATATGTAAAAGACGTGGTGGACACACATACACACTAAACCACTTGTGTGGAACATTACATCTCATTAACAGTGTGAATTTTGGATTAGTTTTCTTTTCAATAAAAACATTAAATTGATAGCTTGGGGAACATTGTGTTTTTCCTAGAACTAATTGCTATAATATGTTCATCTCTTTTTGCTAGTCATTAAAATTCAACAAAAATAATCCCATATTCATCCATTTGAGAAAAATGCTAGATTTCAATTTGACAAGGTGCTGTAATTACTTCACTTAGCAAAGAGGCATCACATATTTTCGGGGGTGAATTATTACTCTACGGTGTTTTATATTCAACTTTTCAACATTCACGTCTACATTGAGTCAACTAAAGTCCAATTTCCACAGGTAGGGTTTTATCTGACAGCTGGAAAAATTACTAGATCTACTTCATGTATTCATACGTCAAGCCATGTTAACTTAGCTATCACTTTAGATAGGTAGTATCAATAAATATAAAAATAACACAATAATAATATTTAGCACCACGTCTTACTACCCATTCGGGTTATAGGCTTAAAAATAACACAAAAAATAAAGTTAACTGCTGCCATCTATTAGACAATCATGAGACCTTTCTATTAAACTTCATATTATGTTTAAAAGAGGTCTCTGTCATAATTAAATTAGGTAAAAAAAAAGTATTTATAGGGGCCATTAAGGAGTTTGGAATATAAAAGTTGTTGTTCTGTAAAATGTGTGTAATATGACTTCCACCCTGTTCTACGTTACCTTCATATGCTAATATTTTTTAAATGGCCCTACCTACCAAAATCCTACTATATTATATTTAACGATGTACCGAACATTGGTTATAAAGAGCACAAATAATCAAATAAATCTTTCAATGAAAACAAAAGTAAATAATTAGAGTCATTCTGTGCTTCTGTACTAGTAGACACTCACACGAATGACGTGTTTACAAAGTATTCTCGATAGAGTTGGCTTGTTCTATATTGTTTTATTGTTTCGAAAAACTTATGGTATGTGAGACAAGGCTGCAATGTTTAGCACTTTTATGGGTCAGTTGTAGATTCTTTAGATTAGGGGAAAGTTAGCATTTATTCTTCAGACTCTAGCTGGCCGCCACAAGTTTGGTTCTGCTTGGAATGTTTTCTAGACACTGATTATAATGTATATCAATCTTATAGTTATAACAGAGTTTATTTTATATAAAACTCACTTTGTCGCTAATCATTTATAAAGTAAAATTTACAGTCAAATAGTAAGTAAAAAGACTGACCAGGCACGATTATAATTAGGTGTACGTATTGAGATCGAATAATCAAGTAATCGTGATACCCGTTTCTGTTGCCGCATGGTCTAAGGCGCTACTCTTGCAATAGACTGGACTGCCGATGATGGGGAGATCGTGGTTCGATCCCAGTCGGATGTACTGATGGTGGTTTTCCCTAGATGGTGTTCCACTCTCTTTCTCCACGCAAGTGCGGGTGCACTTCCTCTCATTCAACTTTCCTCGTCCTTAACCCATTAATGTAATTAGTACACAAGCGTATAACCCGAATGAGTAGTAAACTGTAGTGCTAAAAAAAGAAGTAATCATGATGTAGTGAACGATGATTACAAGTTGAATGATGCTTTGATCATATCACTGAACTAAGATCAAACTTTATTTAAGTATCATGAATAGTGAAACTCGAGGAATGATGGAGTTTGATCGATAAATGTTTGGTAATCAGATACTTTATAAATATCATGAATAGCTCTGACCAATGAACGTGGATCCTACATTGATCAAGTACATTTGTCCGTTATGTAGGAATGATCATCATGGTTTTTTTTACGTCATACAAAGATCATATCATTAATGTCTTTATCTTTTCCGATTAGTACCCACACGGTCAGTTGAAGATATGGCGTGCTGACGTTTGGTCAGAGGTTCAGTAAGCTGGATATATTCGTACCCTCTGATGCTAGCTCTTGTACGATCTGGATGAAGGATGCACGTACCAGGGCTAGGATAGTATGGATACGTCTGGATACTTTAGGACTTGAGCTGGAGAAGTGGAGAAAGTCTACCATTCAACAGCAAAAGTTTGCGATATTACATATATAGAGATATGATACTTTATATATATATATATATGATACTTTATATATATATATGATACTTTATATATATATGATACTTTAAATATATATATGATACTTTATATATATATATATGATACTTTACATATATATATATATATATATACATGATGGAGCCGAAACAATTAGACGATTAGTAATATACTTTATATATATATATATATATATGATACTTTAAATATATATGATACTTTATATATATATATGATACTTTACATATATATATATATATACATGATGGAGCCGAAACAATTAGACGATTAGTAACTTGAAAATTAACATTTTAACTGAACAGTAAATATGCACTAGCTAAATAAAAGTAAACTACTGCTACATACATTTATTTAACAGTATAAATTGTATTATTATTATTTAGCACCGTGTCTTACTACCCGTTCGGATTATACGCTTAAATACTAGTTACGATAAATGGTTAGGAATTGGGAAGGTTGAATCTAAAGGAAGCGAGCCCGCATTTGCGTGGAGGGAGAGTGGAAAATCATTTAGGAAAAGCACCCCTAGTTCACCCTACCGAGATTATAACCTTGATCTCTCCGTCCTCGGCAGTCTAGCTCACCACGACTAGCGCGTTCGCTAACTACGCCACCAAGGCGGGTAGCTTTGTGAAGATGTCACTCATGTGAGCTCCACCTGACGTCAGGAAAACCCCAGCAAGTTGTTCATCACTTTCCTTACCATAGATCACCTAATTGTTTCCACCACATCCTTTAAAATCATCCGGTGTGTGATGAGTTTTCTGCGCATTTATATTCACAAAATACTGGTAAAATGTGCATTAAATTATGCACTTAGAATTGAATAAATATGTAAAACATAAAAACAGGAAAATATGCACAATTAAAAACAAGGATTAGATACGATACTATAATTTATATTTTACTATATTCTTTAGTAGCTTACTGACTGACTGTGGTTCTGATTACAATAGTCAAACAAAATTTTCATAAGTGAATCAATTCTGATTGTCACTTAAAATGTTCTTGTACATTGAAAATCTCCTCTATACTTCACACGTAGTGATGGGATAATACTTTAAGCGGGCCATCTCTGTAGGTGTATACTCTGTGATTTATTCTATATATTATGCCAGAATAACTTGGCTGCTTATTCTTTCCAAAACACTGAGGCCTGCATTCTTTTTCAATATGTTGTGAAATTTATCCTATGGATCTCCCAGTTTTACCTGACACAGTACTATCTGATTCTTTGCGGAACAGCTCCAAAGAGTCCGCTAGTTGTAAATCTCGCTTTTCAAGCTTGGTGATGGTGTCGAGAAGTGTTCGAAAATGTGCCTCTATGAATATAATCTCACTTTTCAACTCTTTCCTCTAACAAGCACTGTTTGCATACTTGATATGACTGCATCTTCAGGATTCAGCAAACTCAAGACCTGTAAAGAAATACACAACTTTTTGAACCTTGGTAGGCTCTTTACATTTACTAGGTGTTTAAATGTACTAGGTGCATATATAAGTAAAATGCGTCTCTAATATTGGTTGCTTGTTTAAGTTTCGATTAACAGCACCTACCCTCTTAAATCTGGAAGATGATAGCCAGGTGCCCCATCTAGTGAACACAGGCTCTCTAGGAACAGGTGTCTATGGTAGCTCCTCTTTGAACAGACTCGCATGTGATTGCGCTTTGACTAAATCCTTTTTCGTCGTAGATAACAAATGGTTCACCACCGGATATTGTTAACGGCCTTCTACAGCAATCCGATGAAGTCAGTGTGTAACAATAAAAGGGTTGTATTGTACAATAAAAGCCCAACCCAACCCGATGTTGCATAGACTATCGTCCGATTCATACTACCCACTCCAAGAAACGTCGACATTAATTCAAATCACCAAGAATAGTATTCTTCACTATTGTAGTTCCATATCACTTCAAGCAATATACAAACAATATATTTCAATATAATTCACTATCAACTCTCTACAGTGTAAGCTGTTCATATACGTACCCTCTAGATAAACTGGCTTGCACAGCCTACTAACCTGGCTGACTTCAAAACGTGATAAATCGAGGAGCAGGGCAAACTTGCTTTGGTGTAACAACACTTGATGTCCCGACCTGGCTAACTTAGATGCATCTGATGGGCGTTTTTCCTGCACACCTGGCGAAAAGAGGACGCGAACATGGCTGCCCCCTGTGGGCGGGTTGGAGCAACCATCACCTGTTCTCTGGCGTCAGCAGCCAATCAGTCAAAAATATGTTTTGACAACAAACCGGAGAAGCGTCTACACGAAGTGGGATGACCAATCAGCGACCTACAAGCAAGTTGGCGTACGTGCCAGAGAAGGTATGCCTCTCCATGCTGCGGCGTCACCCGGCTTAAAATGGACTATTCCTACCAAAATTCCTACGCATTTAGCTCACTATATAATATGGATGTTGGGAAGATATTATTCGACTTGTGAATTCGGTACCGGCGAGGATGGACCTCCGTTATATTTATTAAATGTTTGACTATTGAATTCGGCACCGTAGATGGATGGACCTCTGTTAGATTTATTAAATATTGTACTTTTGAAATCGACGCCATGATGGATGGACTGTGGATATTATTTTATAACGTCAGGAGACGACTTCTAAAATTCTGGACATTGTAAAGGAAAGTTAAAATACTCTGTTAATATTTTTTGTTTAAATTATGGAACTTTTAACTACAGTATTTAATTTAATTTTTTTTATGGCTGAGATAGGCTGATATTTGTTTATTAGATATGGGCATTATTTAAATGCTAATTTCTAACTAAATGTAACTTCAGTTTCATGTCGCCACTTAAGGGCTTGTTTCTTAAAGATGTTAGTAATTTCTTAATGTTTGCTGGTCTAAATTAACGAAATGTTAATTGAAATATTTTAAAATCATGTATCTTAATTATCTGGACTTTCTGTATTATCCTAGCTTTTGTTGTCATACATTTAAATTCATTTATTTACAATTCAATATTTTGTGTNTTAAAGATGTTAGTAATTTCTTAATGTTTGCTGGTCTAAATTAACGAAATGTTAATTGAAATATTTTAAAATCATGTATCTTAATTATCTGGACTTTCTGTATTATCCTAGCTTTTGTTGTCATACATTTAAATTCATTTATTTACAATTCAATATTTTGTGTGACATAAATTTGGCAAACTTCTAATGTTCATTAACTTAATATTATTGTTATACTTCGTTTAGAAGTTGAACGATGTCGATTCAAGTAGTCCCTCGTGAGTTTGCATTAGGTTTGAGATGTTAAACTCTCGTGTATATTTTAACATAATGTTTGTAGTTAAAATATGTATTGTAGTACTTGAAAGTACTTTCGTTTTGTGTAAAATTTTATATTTAAAGTAAATGTATGTATAATAATAATATAACTTTACTTTGGAAAGGTTAATGTTTCTGTAATGTCGGTAGATATTCAGACGCTTTTGTAACAATTTATAAAGTCTTGTTTAGTATTTATTTCTTTATATTTTATTATTTTAGTATCAATTTCATTATTGTTTACTTAATTAAATATTTCTTATATTCATTTATTAATAATTTATGTAATTATAACATTTTTCTGTTTACCGCCTTTTCTTTCATTAATTTGGTTTTGTAGGGTGGTACAATTGCTTTCTCGTATTTTTACGCGCGTCTCTTAGTTAGTTCGCAAAGTGTTTTCCTCAAATGTGAACGTGAATCACCAACGCGGCTCAACTAATCGGTTTCTCTTAGTGTTTTCAATTCTCTTTCGCTAATTCAAATAACCCCATTCTCATCCTAACTTGCGTCAATGTGCATCTGATCAGATCACAACCCCAGGTAGGCCTACTTGGGTTACTGCTTCACCGGATCTTCAGCATCAGGTAGGATCTCACTATTTCTACTTACGCACACATTAATTAATTAATTAATTAATTCTCTCGCTCAATCAAATTAAAACCAGTCTCTTCAAGCTTTTTATATTTTTTCTTGGATAGATATTGATTTACTATTTCTAATAGCTGTATTGATATAATGCTAACTTGGTCTAGTTGCATTAATCTTCTTTAGCATTAATGTATTCAACTATGTTTTTTTTCGTTCTACTAGAGATTAAGGTCACTAAAATTACTGTTTGTTATTTTTGAATGAATTAAACTACTCTTTACATTTGACTCTTGCTTATTCTATTTTCTCTTTAATATTGTTATGTTAGATGACTCCCTCTTATCCTTGTAATATTTTTGTTAGTGGCCTATTCCTACGAAGTAAAGAACTGAGTAAGGGGGTGTTACAAGTGGACAACACAACACACGTAATATGAAGTACTTTTGGATAGAACATTTTAAGAGTTGCTGCTGCTTTCAACAGGTAAGCAGCGTTGTCTGTCAAGAACATCAAAAATCTGTCTTCATTCTATTAAAATGGCCACATTACACCTGCAAATAATTGTACATTTGTAAGTTTAAAAGGCTGCTAATTTATTATGACAGTGCTTTCTCATTTCGGTAGGCATATAGATGTATTGCTAGCCTATTTTAAATGATAAACGTAATAAATGTGGAAAATAATTTGAATTTTATGGAACACTCCCTGGGTATGCTATATTTTAGAAGAGGTTAACTATCTGTGTATGTAAAACCAAATATGTTCAAATATTTTTTTATTAAAATTATCTTTCATATGAGTATAATATTAACCACGTGGTATAAGTAGTTTTGATCAAATAGATTTTCAAAATTTGTAACATCTGCTATTTTGAAACTGGATGAGCTATAAAAGGCAATACAAATAGTGAATCTACAAATTAGAATAAAAATGTGTACCCAATTTGAATAACCAAACTTAAAGCTAAGAGGAATTTTGTATATGTTTATGCTATTTTAGAAAATTAGTATTTTCAAATACTTACGTAAAGCATCACGCACAACGCTTGCAATTAGAATGATTTGTGTTGTCCAAGACCCTTGAGAGGATGTGTTGGACAGCTCCACATTCCCTCGGGTGTAGTTTTCCTAAGAAAACTCTTCCCACAAATCTTCCACAAGAGTAGATCGTTTCGTTTACTGACAACCATATGTAAAAATCTGCAATATCGAATTTTATGTTCTATAGAATCTTTAAAAGTAAAAGCTAAAAACTTTTAAATTTCCTTCTAAAATTAACAATTTTAAATTAATTTTGGTATCAACAAGTTACTTAAGCAATTGCTATGTTAAAAGATTATCCTCGCCAAACACCCTAAACATAATTTGCTTCCTTTCACATAAATTCATCAAATTTACCTGATTATGAATGAAACTTAAATATTTCTTCCTCAGTGTTGACTCATTAGGAATTTTCATTTGTCAGTAAGTGCTCAAAAACTCACCGAATTCAGGATTGTTCAGTTTTCTCCACGATATCTTGTCTCCTCTTCTTTTCGCTCCACTGTCAATGTTGTCCGGAGCTCTTTCACACGTCGGTTTCAATTGTGAGTAACTGTCTGTGTGTTGAACAACTTGGATTTTTTTTTCGCATTTTACCTAGAATACATATGCTGTTACATGTACTCTTGCTTGAATTCTCTGACCATCGACTAGATCTTGTTCATAGACAAGGTGTACTCCAGACCCAAAGCCTCCAGATTAAAATATCTGCACTCCGTGGGGGTTCTTCGACACAGCTATCGCTAGAGAATTTAAAAAAAAAATCATTTTAAACATTGTTTTCACTAGAGAGAGGACACAAATATCCATCTCGATTCAATCGGCCTGCTTATACAAAGCTAGGTTCAGGTAGCAACCTAAACCCCTCTTCTAATAATCCTATCTCAAAAAGAGCTTATGCAGAGTGTTCATTACGATTACAGTGGTTCCTTTATGACGAACATGTTAAAAATGAGTTGTTTAGCAACTTCACAATTTGGAAGTGTTTTTATCACTGAGCATTGATACTAGCGAGCCCCAGTGTTTGTGGACTCAGCCTGGCTCATGGAGGGCAGCGAAACTTCCGTAAGGCTGAGAATCTGGTATATAACCTTGTATGTGACCTTGTCTAGTATCACCATTATTTTGCAATCCTAGAATATTTGTATTCAGTGTTTTATTATGCCCAGTGTACAACCAGTCGCATCGCTTGTCGGACTCGCAATCGTAATCATTATCTATCTACAATAGCACACGCAAGCGCAGTCGCATGTCGGAATTTATGTAGCTGCATTGGCTTACGTTCAGCCAATCAGAAACAAATAAAAGTATCACAACTGTATTCAACTAAAGCAATTAGTTATTTGTTCAAGGATAAAAGCAGGTGAGCATGAATTATGTAGGAAAAGGTATTGCATTCTAAATTATTTAATAAGCGTAATAATTTAATAACTTTTCATATATTAACTTGATTCTATTTAACTCATGTTTGTAAACTTTAATATGAATTTGATGGTGGAGTCATTAGTTGAAACTACGCTGACCGCCGTTTTATTGTAGACATTCTTTTGTTTAAGCAGAAAACAAGTACAACACGTCTCACAAGTGTGCATTAGAGATGCGTCCAACAAGCGATTAGGCTTACCTACTACTAGTTGTAAACTGGACCTAAATTATATTAGCATGCCGTATAGTTCTTATTATTCTGTAATTGTTATAATTTAATCATAAAATCTACACGTATTAATTGTAGCTTGCAACTCACTTCGGTGGCCGAATTGTCTAAGGCATCACTCTCGTGTTATATGACCTGCTGATGACGTGAATACAAAGTTTCGAATTCAGATCGGGTCTACTAAGGATGGTTTCGTGAAAATTGTTTCCTATTCTCCTACCACGCAAATTTGGGTGGATACCACTAAAATGCTTCCATCCTTATCCGTACCCCAATAGAGTAATTATCGGGTGGGCACCGTTACATTGCAAGTCCATTACATCGCATGTCCATTACATCGCGTTTTAGGAACAAATACATTGCAGGTCCAACACAAAGCATTTCTCCACCTCTCTACACACAGCTAACTCTACTCTAACGTAGAACCAATAGGATTGAAGGGGCGTATATATACAATTACATCGCA
>CABFOW010007610.1:0-14663 GCA_902141385.1 Timema californicum | reverse complement strand
GGGGGGGGATATATCAAGACAGGTTCAAACTATTTACAGGCCTCCATCAATTCCATTTAGAGCGAGAGAGACATTTTATATAGTTTTATTTTAAACAAATGATTTAAGAATACATTTTTACATGAGATTTGTATTTTTTGGTTAAATAAACAAAACCATCTTACACACTTTTAGGAAACAAAATATATTTTAAAAAAAACACAAAGATTTGATTAAATATCTATATTTTATAAATAAACAAAAATATGTAAATGTTGGTTATATTGGTATTATGTGCAAATTTACTTTAAGTGGGGCAATAGAGAACATACAGCTTTAAAGTAGAGCTCTGCAAGAAGTCTTTATCTTAACCTTCATCCAATCTTTAAATAAATACCGAGCTTGAGCCCCAAAAGATTTAAGGTCTCTAAATTAGAACTCCGTTAAAAAGGTTATGTCTTTGTCTTGTATTGTGTGTAGTGATGAATGAATCATTGTTTACTCTTCTACTACTCGCATGGATGTGCTTGGTGAGGGAGAGGGGGTAGGAGGGGAGATAGGAAGAGCTCAACAAATAAGGCATCGGAATGGAGGAGAGTATGAGGATATAAAATAGAAAGTCATATCTCTGTAGGACTGTTAGAACACAACTAGCTTAGTGCAAGACTGTACCAAATACACCTTAATTCAAAAGTTTACTATGTACATCCTAAAAATCATTAATGTTTAACTCCTTTGTCTGGTAGGAGGCCGGCACCACGGGAATAACTAGACTATAGACTGACAGGGATTTAATGGAGTTGTAAAATATATATATATAAATAATTTTTTTTTGCAAAATTTGCAATCTAAACCTACCATATTTTTCTCCTAAAAATGTCCTTAAGAAAACTGCACTCATATTATATGAGTAGCCTAACATTTTCCCCTTAAAAAATTAGATTCCTACATAGGTTAATTTCGTATCATGCAGAGACTGCATTGATCGGGTGTGGCGTGTTTCTATTAATAAGACTCAAAAAAAAGTGTGAGAGAGAGAGAGAGAGAGAGTGTGTGTATCACTGTATTAACAGGTGGACGGGTGGGAACCACTAGTTCTAAATGAATAGGATTTTCCCCCTTTAGTATCGCCTGGCTGGAACTACACGTGTCTAATATTTCTACCCTCAAGTGTCAGTGAACTGTTAATTCAGTAGGTCCGTGTTACTGGTAAGAAATCATCTATGGCACCCCTGTGAGTAAGGACTGGTTTTAAATAATATTTAATGTAATTTTATTCTCACTTAACTTTTACTTTAAAAAAAGCGTATCAAAGTTACTAAGTTTTTACCTCTGTTACCGTCATAATGGCAGGTCATGATATATTTGAGACCATTTATTTTTCATGTAGAACACCTCAAAACTTTAGGGTCGTATTATATCCGGGCCAATATGGTACTCACACCAATGTTTTTATAAAACTGTCCTTAGTCGATTTAAAATGAATTATTTATATATATATTTTATTAGTGTTTATCTAAAAAAATAATCCTATGATTTATCAGTTGTTATGTCTTAGTTTCTTTTAACTTTTAAAAACAATTTTAGATTTAAAAAAATTACTTTTCTTTAAAATATCTTAAGTCATATTTAGTTAAAGGACAAGTGTTAATTGTAATAGGGCTGTGCGAAATCCACTCTTTAAATTCCAAGCAAACTCGAGTCAAATATATTAAATATTCTTGAAGTCAAATGGAAGGTTGAATAGTTTGTGTTAGTTTTTTTAGGTTTGAAAAAAATATATTGTGGTTATACTCAAATAACTTTATGAACAAAAATTGTTTGGAAAATGTTATATTGCTTGTAATATTTTTGTTTTATTAGTATGAATCAGCTCAGAATGGCAATAGTTGACCAAAAATTAAGTATTTTTAATCGTCAATAATTTTATTGGTGAAACTTTGTAAATATCAAAGCTGAAATTTATTTTTTTGAGCGAAGTCAAAGCTGATATTTGTTTCGAAGCCAATTCAAAGTTTTGAAGTTGTGCACACCTTTAAACTGTAACATAAATTTCTTATTTTATCTACCTAACCAAGTTTTAAAATGATATATTTATTATACCCCAGACTGAATTTGACCGATACTTGAGAGATATTCACGAAAGCTCGCTTGAGATCGACTCGAATGAAAACAATTGATACTCACAGATCCCTACTTTAAAGTAACAAGTAGCTTGACTCGATAATTATACTAATCTAAATTCTTCTGACAATAAACAACCAAACTTATACCGTATTATACCGTTTACATTGGTTACCAAGGGAGACACGTTCTGGAGTTATTAAACACATTCAGCCGTCTTGCAATATTTAGATAGTGTATATGTATTTGAGAGAAGTTACAGGAAAGGTGGATAAAAATCATAAAAGGGACCAAACAGAATACGTCTTTTGCAATGCAAAGAAAACAACAGTTCACACTTTACATTGCTGTCACAGGGATAAGAGGCAATGGCTCCCTCCTTAAGGAAATCGATCATTAGCGCCCAATTCCCTGACGTAGGCTCCATTCTATCGGAAATCACCAGGAGAAAGTGTGAGCTGTGTCATTTTTTTCATTGTAAAAGCCGTATTCTGTTCATTTTGTTTCATGTGTTTTCTATCCACCTTTCATGTACCTTCTTTTAAATAAATATTAACAATAGATCAAAAAAGCGAAAAGAGGTTTTCCTTTAATAAATATTTAGACAGTATAGTTTCAAAATATGGTTTATAGCAAAATCAATTTAAAGTATTGACACGTTTTGGTGGTCTAAGACGGGGAGGGCAAAGAAAAGTGGCACGTGGACACAATTTGAGTGGTGGCAAGCCATCGTGAAAAATATAGAACCTAAATACAACTTTCCCCACCATCATTGTTTGAGGTGAACCATATTTCGACAGTCATTTCATTAAATGTCACGTCACAAAGAACTCTATGAAGTCGGCAGTTTAAATTCGCCCGGGCTCATACTTAAGTACATCTTGTGTTCTGTTAGAGACGACAAGTTATGAACCAAACATAAATACCTTGGCAAGCAGAACACAACAAGTTTCGATTAAATAAGGGAAATAAGTTTGGGTGACCAGGCAGTCTTGGGGGAAGGTGTCAAGACTTCTGTGCTGGGGGTCCGGGGTTCAATCCTAGGTCCCGGCACAGATTTATCTGATTACCAAACCCTTCCTTCCCCTCTGACAAGACATCTTGTGTGTGAGGAATGCCAGGCCTCCACCGTGGTTCGGATCCCACGTTATACTGTAGGTCCTCCATTTCATCTCACAATCACCCTACCCATTACACATTAATGTAAGTGTGTACAACCCGAACGGGCAGTAAGACGTGATGATAATAATAATAATAATAATAATAATAATAAGGAAAATAGTATTTAAGTTTCTGATATTAACATTATATAATGTTCACAATTAAAACACAACAAAACATCAGTACCCCGAAAATTACATAATTTTGTGTTTTGTTGTGTTTTAGTAGTGCACTTTGAGGCCTATAGTTTTCCTGTAAGTGTGTAGGCTTTGCGCTTCTATCCTCTTTTAATTGTTTGGTTTAATGTTTTTATTTAAAATTAATATTGTCTATGGTACTAACCTTGACAATTTAATAATATTCCTACTTTAAAATTTAGTCCTTATCAAAATAGTTATAACTTGATGAGTTATTTATTACATTTCATTATATTCAAAATGTTTTAAGTTTTAAATATTCATTAAAAATATGATACGCAAATATGAGGTGGTACACAAGACAGTTTCAAAATTCAACTAGTCTTTTAAGTGACACTTTGTCCAAAAAACTTTGCCATTCCTGGTCTAAGGCATAACTCTCGCAATAAACTAGACTGCCAATGAGAGGGGGACCAGGGTTAAAATCCCGGTCGGGTGTACCGAGGGTGATTTCTCATTTCAATCGGGAACCGAAGTAGGTTTCCATCGAATCTAAATCTGGGATCTGTTTGTAATTAAAATTTTGAATCTTATTTAATAAATCTTTCAATTATTAAGATTCTAAATCTTGAAATTGATAATAATCTTAGTTAGATTCAGTTTCCGAGTCAAAATGTTGCTATATTCCCACTGGCTTAGTACTCAAGCCTATTCTTTGGCGTTTTACTTAAGTGTAACATGAGACGTAATGACAGAAAAATTCTAAGTAATAGTAAATAAATCGTGAATTAGAAAAATATCTGGGCCAATAAATTGGATTAAAGAATGACCCTATTTGACTACATTATTAAAGGCAAATCATTGAATGCAAAGCTTAAATTGTTATAAAATTAAACCTATAAAACCGTTATTAAATTAGAGCCAAATTATAAATTTAATTGTTTGTATAATCACTAAAACCAAAAATCAATTAAGTGATATTAAAAAATATATATACACACACATTAAATACTTGCACCGTTGTTCGCTGAAAGTGATTAATTAAGTCACCCAATGTCGCGATGTTTTCCACCGCATTCTAAGGAAGACCTCAGGTGACATAAGGCAACATTGGATGACATAAATGTGACACATCTCACTTGTAGCAAGAAATACACAAGTTAGAAAGTACGCATGGTATTTGGGCCTTGCGACTTACACACACAGCGACACCAGAAAAACAAAATATGCTAGCAATGTAATTCACATTCAGACTGCACTCGTTAACAAAAACAATTTCAAGTACATATATATGAAAACAATTATCTTTGTATGGATATTAAGGATATATTTATCTTCCTTATACTGACATCTTCTTCAAATTATAACCTACTAAATTAACAAAAGTCTAACAACCCACTCATCAGATAATGTAATAGGATAGCAGAGTTAAAAGTTGTGATGAACTGACTTAAAAATAACAAGCTCATTGCTAAGCATTGACGCCTGAATCAGTGGAAAAAATTGAGACGGCAGAAGTGAGTGGCAACGCCGATGAAAAGAGATTACAGTGTTGCCATTCAATCCCTGAAATAGGAAAAAAAGCACAGTTAAAAGAACACAGTGGATGCACACAATTTTATTATCAAAGAAATATAAAACAAGAATAGAAATATTAAGCAGAGAATTTATTACTTTGACTATAAACTATCCCGACACTTTGGCTTAGTCAGTAACGTGTCTGCCTATTGAGTTAAGGGGCCCGGGTTCGATTGCCGACATGGCCGAAAAACATTATCATTAGAGAACTGTAGGTTTACCCTTTCACAGTGATGAAATGATGGTCTGAATGCTGTCTGTTCTAGAGTTAAGTTAGTTTATAAGTAATGTGACTTTTTGTTGTTGCCCTTAAATCTTGTATTTATTTCTTAAAATCAACAGTCCTCAAATACTTCTGTCGCCACATTTACAGAAAAAAAGAAATATAAAAAATGTATATTTTCATATTAAACTAATTAATTTTTTTAATCACATTATTGACTATAATGACTAAAGCTTATTTTGCTCAATCTCAGGTATTATTTAAAAGTACCTACCTGATCTATTTAAAAATTTATAAAACTCAAAAATATTGACTTTAAATGGCAATCTAGTTTTCTTACAATATGACAAAAAATTTGCTATAAGATCAACCCTTTGCAAACTTCTGATGTAAGGTATTTAAGGCCTCAATCATGAGTAAAGTCGATGAAGCGATGAGTAAAGTCGATGAAGCGTCGAGTTTGGACAATCTTTAACAATATTGACTTTTTTTTAGCACCACCTCTTACTACCTGTTCAGGTTATACACCTATGTACTAATTACTCTAATGGGTTAGGATTTAGCAAGGCTTCATTTAGATGAACTCCACCCGCATTTGCGTGGAGGTAGAGTGGAAAACCATTTAGGAAAAACCCTCCCTCAGTGCACCTGACGGGGATCGAACCCCAATCTTCAGCAGTATAGTCCAACACGAGATTAGCTAGACCGTGCGGGTAACATCTTTATTAATTTGATAATTTGTAGCGATAAAGTGTATAGGAGTGATCTGGAGGACGTATTATGTACCAACATTGACATATGCAGAGGAAACGTGGGGTAATGAAGGAGCAGGATAGAATCAGAGTTCAAACCTGTGAAATGACATTCTGAGAAGAACTACAGGGGTGACAATAATGGATTGGATGATAAATGTGAGGGTGAGAGGGAGAGTTAAGGAGGAGCCAGGACAGGATAGAGTTGGCGAGGATAATGGAGGAGGATAAGACACCAAGGAAGATGCTGGATATTGAAGTGGGGTTGTACGAGGTCAGGAGGAACACCGATGAACATGTGTCTTAATGGAGCGCAGAGGAGTGTGGAGGAGAGAGGAGAAAACTTGGTCATTGTGAAGGAAAAGAGGCGGTGGAGAGGCTTATGTTGCAAACAGACCCGGCCAGTGGCTGCAAAGTATTCATTATTATGATTCGAGTTGAAACAAATGAAAATATTCAATTTGTTACAAATCTTGAATCCTCAAATATCCTTAAAGAACCAATGGATCGAGCGCCCCATCCCTAATAAGAAGCTAATACTAGGAAAAAGGCGATGCTCCACATGTAAAACTTTTCATTCAATCTCAAAATAGTTTGAAGTCTGAGTTCAAAGTAACATTTCAAGGGACTACTTACCTGTGATTAGATTTGACTTGTAGGGTTAAAGGAATGGCGCTCCTACCACTTGGCCGTGATTGGTTGAGTGTGGGTGGTGGCCTGAGATGCGTGAGAAGGAGAACCCATCTCGGACATCCCTAGGGACAAACCGTTTAAAAGTTCCAGGTTACATTTTGTTTAGGTGAGACTCAAAAGATATAAATAACCGATTGTAATAATCTAATACCATCAAGGTACAAATAAAATATTAGTTTTAGCGCTGTGTCTTACTACCTGTTCAAATTGTACGAATTTAGAGTAAGAGTACTCGCATTCACATGGAGGGAAAGTGGAAAACCATTCAGGAAAAACCACCCTTAGTAGACCCAACCAGGATTAAACCACAGTCTCCCCATCATCGGCAGACTGGTCTATTGCCAGAGTGATGCCTTAAGCCATGCGGCCCTCGAAGCGGGTAGTAATATTATTATAGTTAAATGGTATCATTGTCGACCACAGAATAGATGTTCTTGATTTCTAAGAGATTCTCCAAATGTCCGTTTGATAAAAAATCAAGGTAAACCTATAAACACCAAATATAATTTGTAAAATCTTGTTTCGTCATGAAAACCTCCCTCTTCAATGTTTCATCAATTGTAACATGTTTAAGAGACGATTTCCCTAAGTCAATAAATCAATCATGTAATTCAATTACAATAAATTATTAGCCAGTGAATGTTGAATGTAACGCACACACAGAAGTATGAAGAAAAATGAAATATTTATTTTACATGTCAATCATTTATTTTTGGTATCACCGCATCTTACTAACTGTTCAGGTTATGTGATATAATACTCTATTGGTGCAAATAGGAGGAAGGCAGCATTTTAGAGGTAATCTACCCGCATTTGCGTGCGAGGAGAGTGGAAAATCATTTAGGAAAAACCACGCTTAGTAGACCCAAACAGGATTCAAACCCTAATCTCCCCATTTTCAGCAGGCCAGTCTAACATGAGAGTGATGCCTTGTTAAAACACCACTTTTTTTCTTCAGTGAAGTGGAGTTTTAAAAACTTTGCATACCTGTTACTTTTTAACCAACAACGTATTTGATCCCGTGTACAAATGTTCACACACAAAATATCTACATCAAGGAGATAATAAATAGAGAATTTGAAAATAAAAATCACAAACAAACAAAACAAAAAAGAACAACAAGCAAGAGAATTCAGAGTGACAATAAAAAAAAGACAAAGATAAAAAGCTTAAAAGTAGTTCAACAATTACTGTGGATTGACAAGTTAGACAAAGAACAAGTGAGGAATAAAAACTGTAATTAAGTGACTTGCCTTAGCCTGATCAAAACCTTTTTTGGTCACAGCCTGCTAGGCTTGACTTGGAATAGTTTCAGCTTTATTGGCTCTGCTTGACTTAGCCAATCAAATTGAACAAATTAGAGTGCACGCACATGCACATGTTGTTGCATGTTGTGTGTGGATAAACTAAAGAAAAGCGATGCCTCGAGTGTGGTTTTGAGGAGATTAGAAACAACTGGTAAGCGTGTTTGTTGAGTTGTGCCATGACACAACACTGTACATTTAAAACATCTGTCTTGAATAAGGATGTCAAAATTGATACTCTAAAACAGTATTAAAAGAATCTAGAATCATGCTTAATAATATGATTCTCAATACGTCAATTATTAGTTTTCAATTAAAGTACTGGCAAACAATACAAACACCAAATTTTAAAATGAGTAGTAATTAATTATTTCTAAACCAGTATATTTGCTGTTATTTGCCATATATTTTAGTTCAATTAACAACCCTATTCGGTGAATTTAAGGCACTTGTGTTGTGCCGAATTTTCTCGACTCTTATGTGTGTGTGCAGTGCTGCTCACTGTCGCGGCTGGCTTCGAGCTCGTTGCGGACTCTCGGTTCTGGGCTTGTCGAGAGCATGTCGGGGTCATCGCGATGTTATCGCACGTGAGCACGAAGATGAGGTTTTTTTTAACGTATAGTTATGTAACCAAATCAACCAAGGGGTCGAATGAGAGCCTTGAATAATCACTTGAGTAACTACATCATGAGTGACTTCTTCGTATAACCCCTTCATAACGACTTGTTGTGCCGTGCCCGAGTCTGGTTCGCAAACCCCTACTATCGGCACCAGTGTAAAAGGGGGCTGACATATTGTCTCCCATAGCATCAGAAGGGTCCACAAGAGGTGAGAGCACAATCTTTTAGATAGTTGTTTATTAAACCTTTTTAAATTATATATAAATGTTTGACTAAGTGAGGCTTTATTCATGGATAAAAAATACAAACTTTATATTGTAATTTCTAATTATTTATTAATTATGTATAATATGCCCTAATATTTTGTTAGACTGAATATGTTTCTTTCTCAAAATTAAAAATGAAATGGTTAATATTGATTTTTTTCCCCCTCTGTGTTATGAAGTTGAATGCTTGGAAAAATTTAAAAATCAAAATCGAGAATTGAAAAATCAAGGTTGAACTTAAGAATTGAAATCTAAAAAAACATGTACTGTGACAGCTATAGTTGTGACAATAATCTAAAGGAACATGTACTGTGACAGCTATAGTCGTGACAATAATCTAAAAGATTTGTTCATTTCTTCAGCAACAAAATATGTTTACCTAACTTTTTTTTTTTAAGCGTCGTGTCTTACTACCCGTTTGGGTCGGTTGCTTATGTAATAATTAAGCCAATGGGTCAGGAATTGGGAAAATTGAATTTTAGAGGAAATGAACGCAATATGCGTGGACAGAGCGGGGACAGTCATTTAGGGAAAACCACCCTCAGTTGACCCGACCGAGATTTGAACCTCAATCTCCCTGCCTTCGGCAGTCTAGTTCAACACAAAATTCGCGCATTAGCTAACTAGACCACCAAAGCGGGTCCTAAGCTGTTAATAGTTTAAGTTGCAAAGCATCATGAATAAAATTAAACCAGAGTTAAAAATATGCCCTTTTTTTGGTCTTATAATATCTAATGCAATCCGACACCTGTCTACCGAGCTAAGAGTCCCGGGTTCGATTCCCAGCGTAGCCAAAAAATTATCATTAGGAAAATGTGAGTTTACCCTTTCACATTGATAAATTAATGGGCGGAGACTGGATGTTGTGTCTGTTCTAACCATAAGTTAGTTTTTAAGCCATATGAAATTATGGCTTCAATAAAATAAAAAAATGACCGAGGCCAAAGGCTAAAAACATTAATGGATGTAAAAAAAATGCAATGAACAAATTTAAGAAATAGTCAAGTTCTAAATTTGTGTGCACACATGCAAATGCAACTTATACCTAGAAAAAGTGTCCTAAATTCTGTTGCTCGCGGTCATAGTATAATCTAAGAGATACGTTGTTTTTACTATCTAATATATACATTATTGTAATTGTGAAGATTTTTGACCTCGAGATTATGACGAATGTTTTTGTGCCACCAAACCCAAAAACTGGATTTAAAAAAAAAATCATGTCAGTGACACCTTAGCTTCTTGGTAGCGTGTTTGCCTAACGAGCCAAGGGTCCTAGGTTTGATTACTGGCATGGTTGAAAAATTAAATCATGGTGAAATGTGGGTTTCCCCTTTCACAGTGATGAATTAACAACAGGGGGGTTGGATGTTGTGTTTGTTCTATATGTATGTTAGTTTATAAGTCATGTGCTGATATCAGTTCATTCAGAAAGATCGTATTAAATACCTCAAATAAATGGAAATACAATTCTTTCTGTCCCTGTGCCTCGAACTGAAACCATTATAATGGATTTCATTCAAACTTGATATTCAAATGTTTCACCTTATTCTACCCACTAAGGGTGGTTTATCGACTAGTGATTTATGATAATTCAAGACTTTTCAAAAATGGCTACAACAATTTTGTTTTGTTTAAAATGGATACCTACGGAGAATAAATACTTGTATTTCAGTGAAAAATTCGTTTAAAGCCAGTTTACTTATGAGTGATTTTTTTTTAACTAGCCACAATAGCGCGGACAAACAAAAACCTCACCCCTTTTTTCCACCGGCCGATATTTGAGCCTTGACCTCGATCGTCACCAATCCCATCGATTACAATCCTGACACCTTAAATTGTGAGGGCACTGGTGAAGCTATTTTCTTCTACATAAAGAATGTATTTGTTTACAAAAGGTCATTTCTGTATTTCTGTTTACTTTAAAATGTTTTCAAGGCATATATCCGAGTCGCCGAAAGTCGCAGTTTGTCCAACCTATAAGGTATCAAGCTTACCTTGCATTATTCCACTATGGTATTGATTATAAGATAGGACCACAGTGGAAACTATCTAAGTAAGACTGCTACCTTTTAAGGTAAACTGAGTGTACTCAAGTGTTAACATAAAAATAAAGCAAGAAAATTAGTCCAAGCAATGAACAAGCAAAATATTAAAAAAAAACTTAAGAAAAAATCACACAATTGTGAATGTGTCAAGAATGGTGGTAGAGACGAGGAAACACGAAAACGAGGTTAACTGTCGCGTCCGTTGTAGTACCTGTGGCCATGTTACCTGGGGTGTAGGTCGTCTTGTCGCTAGGGTTCAACGAGGTGTTCTCGTTGGCGCCGGGAGCGGGCATTGCGAAGATGGCCTGCGGCTGCGACTGGTGCTGGGCCGAGGTGGGCTGTGACGTCACCGCCCCACCCAGAGCCTCGTCGTCACTGGCGTCCTCCTCGAGGGACAAAACACAACTCATCAGGGGGTGAGTTAGCTTTCCCCCCAATAACCTCATAATTGTGTTGATTTGCTGGTGGGTGGGCTGTCCCCAGTTGCACCAACAAATTACGCTAATGTGTTAGACACGAGAAAGGTTGTATTTAGAGGAAGTGTACCCATATTTGAATGGAAATAGAGTGTAAAACCAATCACCAAAAAACCACCCTCAGTGCATCCGGTCGGGACTCGAACCCCGACTCTCCCCTGTTCGACAGTTCAGTCTATCGCGCGAGAGAGAGAGAGAGAGGCCTAAGACCATCCGATCCCTGAAGGGGGTAGTATTCCAATTAAAGAAAAGGAAAGAAATGAGAATATAGCACTTATGTCTTGAATTACACCTACTTTTTTTATTTAGCTTTTTACTTGTGTTTTATTTTTATTTTTACAATTAATAACACGGCTACTGGCAATTTAATCTTAAATCGTTACACTTAACAACAAGGTTAGTAGTGATGTAATCTAAGAGATAGGGATGAGGAAGGCCAGAGGAAGCACACTTGTTACAGAGAATAGATGGTGGGGAAAAAAACCGCCGGTGATGAATCAAATGTGTAAAGACACCATTGGCTCACCCAGACTAGATTCAAAACCGTAAATCCGGTCTCGTACGGATCTGTGACCTCAAAACCATGTGACCACTGGTGTGGTTAATTTACTTACACCTTGGTTTTAAAAGATAATTTTCTTATTTGAAATTAATGTCAGTAATCATATTTTAAATTTATTCTAAAAGGGTGAACACTATGATGATACCACAACTCGATAGGCGGCTTTATGCTGTTGTTAGCACAGTGACGATTGTACATGAAAGTGAATAGCATGTACTAACGAGGACTATGGAGTACGAGTGAAGAGTCATGGAGTCAGTTGGAGTCAGTAAAAATGTACCTTCTCCGATTCCAGCTTTAAAATAAAATCTTATAATATTATAACAATGTATGGTAAATTTACACCTTTTTTTTTCTTCTTTAGGGCCAATATTTGTAATTTGGTTTGACAAATGTATTTAAATATAAATTCACGTGTCAAAAGAAGTTTCACAAGAAGTAATTTGTATTGGAGCATTTTACTGTAGTAAATTTGTTATTACTAATTAATATACAATAGCTATTTAGGAAGGAGTCTACGTCACAGTTGGAGACAGTCGGACAGTATAAAACTAGAGTCGAAGGTTTGACTCCACCGTCCTGGCGATAACGGCAGCATAAAGCGACTCACGGAAAGATGGTGGCTGTGGTATCGATGATAGCTAATAGTAGCCAATGATTTCCAAACCGCCCTCTTCGTACTCATTCTAAGATCAATTTTTAATATTACTCTTGGTGTTACGAGCCCAAAAAAACAACAACAACAAATATGTTAGAAATACATGCAAATTAAATTGTCTTCGCACAGCTTACCTCGTTAACTTGAAGAGTAGTCTCTGCCACCGACACCTGGAGCGGAGGTTCGACACAAGAGAGAAATATGAGAATAAAGCTAATTGTTTATTTTTTTAAATATTATTTTTAAAGATTTGTCACACCTTGTTATCGCCTGGCCTGGGCTGCTGCGTGACCACCCCATCCTCAGTGACCGACGCAGGGTTTTTCTACAAACAAAGCAAGGCAACCAAACTCAGTCCAGTCAACCAACCCCCGCCCCCTACGCCCACCCCACCCTTTAAAATAAATACAAATAATAATCTTTACAAAACACAAATAAGCACATACAAGGACAGAAAAAAAAAGAGAAAAAGAAAAACTTTGAAATAAAAATCCAATACAATAAATATTTCATAAAAAAAATCTATGAGGAATTGAAGAATAGTTCATGTTTTAATTCAAGAATGATATATGGTGTTTTATCCTGGAAATCCAGGGTTCAATCCCCGACACTCAGCCTTGTGAGGACAAATGAAGAGCTACTTGAATAAAGAAGTAGCAGCTTCGATCTAGAAAAACTAAATTAATGGCCAAAGGGTTCGTTGCGCTGACCACATGACACCCTCTATCTGCAAATGTCGGCAAAATCACCACCAACATATGGCGGGCACTCAGTTGGTATGGCTCTCATGGGGACTGACATAAGAATTTGTATGGTATTTGGAGCTTCAAAGACTTCAACTTTGATTCAAATATTTGTGAGCTTTGAAAAATAATTCCAAATTCGACAACTATAATGTATGTTCAATTTTTGTCATTCAATGACTGTAATCTGTAGTAATTACATTGCATGATGTGATATCTTGTTATCAGCTCAGGCAGAGATATGATAAACATTCTGAAATAAAACCCTTACTAAAATATATTCAATGTCCAATTTTATTAAAGACCCAGATTTGTGGTAAATAAAATGCTTTTTTTTTAGCCAAAAATTGTTTAAAAAGCAACAACTCAAACTTAAGTGACTAAAATCCTAGAAAACTATCATTAATTCCTCATTTTAAATTTTAAATATTTGCTTTTTCTCACAATATTTGTCATAAATTCCAAATCAAAAATATATTTAATTTCTTTGCCAATGATCTTTGGTCAAAGGATTGGGGAAATTTGATTGGTTATGGAAATATTAAGAAAAAATAATTGTAATAGTGTACTGCAATTTCAGACAGAAAAAAAAAATTCAAGGAACAATGACATCTGGCACTTAATGAAAACATTGTTTAGTTTGTTTGTTTGTTAATTCTTTTTAAAATCAACATAAATGACAATTTGCAAATAAAATGCCAAATAGTCAATTTCACGAAAAGATCCCATTTCATTTTTTTTCCAAGCAAATTTAAAATGTATCTTAAAATTTTACAATGAACTTAAAAGCTATTCTGACATTCATTTAAACGTGTTAAGTAAAAGTTTGTAAAAACAAGTCTCGCAATATTTCGGTGTCTCTATCCAATATTTTATAAATATGTGGAGTATTTGTTTTTCTTACATAAAACAATCAAATAATAACTCAAACTTTGATTTTAATCTGGGAGTGTTTAATTAAGTTGATTAAGTTTTAGTAACATTTCTGCAGGTAGAAAGAGTCAATGTTATCACAATACAAAATTTAATTTTGATTATTAATGACCCGGAGTAAGGAATAATATTTAAATAGCTATAAAAAACAACCTAATAGCCATGGTTGAACTGACCAACACCTAAATGATTTGAACCATGATTGAAGACAAGTTTTGTATTATTTGGAGAAAAAAAAAGGTTAACTCATTCCTGTTGAGAATTTTTTTTTATAGCTCTGTGACTTTTCATGAAAATACCAAATTATAATATATTTTTAAATTACAAAGCAAAGATGTTAATTTTTGAGTAGGATTAGAGCCAAAACTTGTGGGCAATAACTATTCAAAAAACATGAACTATCTTAAGT